>PVKS010042259.1:0-15532 GCA_004027875.1 Aplodontia rufa
GAGAGAGAGAGAGAGGGAAAGAAAAGAAAAGAGAAGAGAAAAGAGGAGTGAAGAGGCTGGGAGAAGTTAAACCCTTTCAGAGGATGTCCTCATTGACCTACTTCCTCTATAATAGGTCCCATCTTCCAATAGTCCATTCAACTATCAGTGGATTACTCCACTCATGAGGTCAGACCCCACATGATGCAATTCCTGCCTAAAAGCACCACATCTGAACCTTGCTACCTTGGAGACAATGCTTTTAATTCATGAATCTTTTTGGGGACATTCCAGATTCAAATCATAACAATTCCCTCAGTCTGTCCAAATGAAGCGATGATGTGGACTTAACCATCAGGTAGCATTGGGGAAGACTGAGAGGAGAGAATGCTTGTACCCTACATCTACCAGATTTTAAGTCATTGGAAACCTCTTGATTAAAATCCCAGACACACAAAAAACATGATATGCATAGCACACTACCCTACCTAGAAATAAACTTGTCAATATTTTGATGTAAATTGTTTCAGTCATTTTTTCCTGTGTCTATAAAGGAAAATATACACAGAAAAATATTTTTGATAATAATGGGGTACAATGCAGATTCTATTTTTTAAACTATTAGAAAGATTAATATAATTGTATTTCTATCCTCTTAAATATTACCAATGTGTATGTTTGTGTATATATGTGTATATTACCTTTCTGCTTGCTGAGGGATTTTATTTTATTTATTTATTTATTTTATTAGAAGTATATAGAGATACAATTGAGGGGGAAACATTATCAAACCAACAGTAATCAATGTATATGTACTTTGTTATCCAGGGGTAATGCCAAAACATGGATGACCACCTTGGGTTTCACCTGTTGCACTTTCCCCCAGAAGAACTCATGCGTTAAATGGGTAGCTCATGGAGGAATGACATCGGCTTCTGGGATGGTTCCCCCATATTCCCACTCTCCAGTATCCTATGAGTTCTTCATACATCCTCCCCCCTCCCCATCCCCCTCCCTATGCCTCCAAATATCCTAGGGAGCCAACTCCCTATTACTCTGAGAGTCATTCAGTTTGAAATATTGTTAGGTTAGCCGTCTACCCTACTGCTTCCCCATGTATTCTAGCATCCACAGATGAGAGAAACCATTTGGCCCTTGAGTCTCTGAGATTGGGATACTTCACTGAGCATAATTCTTTCCATCTCCTTCCATTTGATATCAAAAGCCATAATATTGTCTTCTCTAACGGCCGACTATTATTCCATTGTATGTATGTACCAAAGTTTTTGTATCCACTCATCAAGTGAGGGGCTTCTGGGTTGGTTCCATAGTCTTGCTATAGTAAATTGAGCTGCTATAAACATTGAGGAAGCTACATCACTATAATATGCTGATTCTAACTCTTTTGGGAAAATACCCAGGAGTGGGATTGCTGAGGGATTTTAAAGATATTAATCAGAGTTCCTAATGTCAAGATTACAATTTAGGTAATAATCTAGGCATAGACCATTTTAGTCTATTTTCTGTGGCTATAATGAAATACCTGAGGCCAGGTAATTTATATAGAATAGAAATTTATTTGGCTCATGGTTCTGGAGGCTAGGAGGTCCAAAAGCATGTCAATGTCATCTGGTGAGGGTCTTCTTGTAGCATCATAAAATGGCAGAGGGCATCACATGGCAGGACAGAGCAGGCGTACTAGCTCAATTCTCTCTTCCTCTTATAAAGCCACTAGTGCCATCATGATGTTCCCACTTTGATGACTTTAATTCTAATTACCTCCCAAAGGCTTCATCTCCAAGTTCCACTAAAATACGAATTTGGGGATTATGTGTCCAACACACAAACTTTTGAGGGACCTATTCAAACCAAGAAAGAAGATATGCACGTTAAAATTGTAACATTCTAACAGTCTGCATTTTATGGTTTGGGATTGATAGTTGATAGATCCTTATCAACAGAAGGCTTGAAGTTATCTCATTTACTTAATGCGTTTTCCATGCAATCCTTTGCAGTCTTCTTATTTACAAAGTGGGAATGAGGGAAAAATAATAATACCTACTTTGAGGGCTTTTTTTGTGGGAAATAAAATAACAAAATAATTTTGGAATACGAATAGCAGGCGCTCATACAGATCTTACCACATGCCAGGCGGTGTTTTAAGAGCGTAGCATGTGTTAACTAACTAACATCATGCCAGCCCCATGAATATGGAACCATATAATTAACTCCATTTTACGGATGAGACAAAGGAAGCCCAGGGTAGCTAAGTAAGTGGCCCAACGTCAGACAGCTAAGAAATAACAATGGTGAGACTGAAGCCAGGCGTTTAGCTCTCTGTATCTGAAGAAGGCTTTGCAACTGGAAAATACTATATAAATTGGGTTATAATTTGCTGTTCCTGTAAATGATGGGCTCCCAAGAACAGGCCTGAACAGTACGAGCTATAATGCAAGAGACTTCCTGTTGCTGGAAGGAGTTGGGGGAGGCTCCCAGGAACAGTGGACCACTGAGATGGGGGCAATAAAATTCTCTGTTTGGATATCAGCTGCTGTTCCCATCTGTCATTAGTATTAAGGGTGAAATTAGGAAAAATTCCTGCTGCAAGTGAAGAAACCATTTTCAAGTAAGCTAAAGGGGAAAGAGAGATTTAACTGGGAGGTCTGGAGGCTGGATCCAGGGGTTCACCTTCATCCTGCCTCTTGGCTCTCTTTTCCTCTGCAATGGTATCATTCTCAGGCTCATCCAACCTGGTAGAATGGATAATCTTAAGTAGCTCCAAACCAAAATGACTGCACTGTTGGAGATGCTAAATGGTTCTGACAATGTCCTGGAAAGTCTTCACCCCAGCCTGGCCAGGGTCACACACCTACTCTTGGGAGATTCGGACCAGGCTCAGGTGAAACACCTGCACTGAGTAGGATCACTGTAGAGTAGGAGTGGGATGGGCTCTCAAAAAAAATTGAGTGCTCAGCAGTCAAAAAGTTACGTATTCTGAAATCTTGCTACTCAAAGTGTGGTCCATAGACCACCACCACCAGCAGCAGCAGCACCTGGGAACTCAGAAATGCAGGATCTTGCATCACACCCCAGACCCACTGAGCCTGAATCTCCATTCTAATAAGATCCTCCAGGATTCTGGGGCCTAATGCAAGTCTGAATAATGCTGGACCACAGAGGACTTCAGAAGGAGATATGTAGTTTCTCTCTCTCTCCCCCCCTCCCTCTGTCTCTTCGTCCTTCTCTTCATCTGCATAACTTGTTATTTATTTATTCATCTTCTAAATATGCTCTCACATGCTAATTGACCCTCAGTGATTGTTGTTTTCATCGGGTGTGTGACACTGTGCATATGATGTATAGAATGCATGGTGATCGGAGTAGTAATCGGCGTATCCATCACTTCAGTTACCTATCATTTTTTTGGGTTGGGAACATTCAAAATCCTATTAGCTATGTTGAAACGTAAAATTAATTACAGTCTACCTCTTTTCTCCTCTTCACATGAGTGTTTAAACCTTGGCTGCCATCATGAAAGTCATCCCAACCAGGAAAAACTGGAAAGGAAGGACAGGCTTCCCCTCTTCCCATGACCTGTGTCCCACTGACTGAGGAGTTCATGGGGCTAGGAGGAGTGTTTGCCTGGTGCATTCCTTTGCCCTTCTAGATCTCATTTTGGGTCACTGGCACGCAAGAGTTCCCCACACAGATGGCCACAAGTATGCTTTCAGGAACTGCTCCGGGAACCTTCCTTGGTCATTAGACTGACCACGCAGGTTTAATCTGCACCCAAGGGCAGGACCTCAGGACAGAGAATAACAATGTCCCTGAAGGGTGGACTGACCACAGGTGTGTGCACCTTAAGGACCAATGGGGAACGAGGGACCTCAGTTTACTCCAACCACTGTCTCTGTTCTCTCTTCCTCCTCCCCCTTCTCTTGTGGCCTTTGCATAACCTGTAAAGCACTTTGGATTTGTTGAAGGAAAGAAAAAGAAATGCTCAGAGGGAGAGAACATGGACAGTTTGTGGAGAGCTGAATGACCCCATCCTAGGTCTCCAGTGTCATCACCTGCTTCAGTGCAGACCCTTTTCTTTGTCCCCACTTACCTACGTTTTGTCATCTCACTCCTGCATGACTTATCTTGGCACTGACTCCACAATTGGTCTGTCTTAGAAGCCAGAATCATTTTCTTTACCAACTTTGTGTTTGGGACTTGGCTGAAGTGCATGCGATAAAGCCACTCATGGCAGAGGCTGAAACCTGAGAAGAATATGGGTGGACTTCTTGACGTTAATCTTCAGTAAATGAAGAATAAGAACTGAACGCAGCCCTCTGCTCGCTGCTCTGCAATTTCTTAGTAAGCACAGGAGTATTTTTTTTTTACCAGTGATCACCACTAGATGTCACTGTTGTCACGTTTGGTAGCCCCTGTCCCCCTTAGGAGCCAACCCTCCCCCACCTTGGTGTGCTTTCATCGGATTTAGCACACAAACACGCCCTTTTTAAAGTGAGAGGGCAGCTCTCCTCTATAAATTGTTGGAACGTTTGCCTCATTTCCATGTTGTCACTAACTTTCCATTATTTCTGTTTCCCTCGCCTATATCTAGAAAGAGAAGTTCTCTGTAGATAGCAGGTGCCTAACACAAAATGAATGGAAGTGAAAGTTTCTAGGGATTGAGTTCTATTTTAATTTACTGTGATATTATTTAGTTTTTAAACTTTAAATGCCTTGATTCTTCCAGGGTTCTCAACCAGGTCGTAGGCCAATTTCAGTGAGAATATGCATGGGAAAATCACTGATCTCTAACACAAAATAAGCATTTTGGTTACAAATCAGGCAGCAAACCACAGCAGTAGTCAATGGAATCAATAGAAATTGCAGACTTAAAAACACCACATTATTGTAGGCAATTTTGAAATGCACTTTATATTCATTTCCACTTTGAAATGAAGGTTTTAGATTTACTGTTAGATCTTGTTTGCAGTGTAACACATTACTGCATTTGCAATGTAATCACATGTATTCTTCTATCACATACTTGTTTTAAAAGTATTTAAATAACTAAATTCAGTAAAATCGGTTTCCTTTGTAGTTGTGTGTATATGACTTTGCGTATTTAAAGGCATTATCCTGAGAAGGAGTCCATAGGACTTGCCCAATTAACTGCGGTAGGCAGAATAATGACTCCCCAACATGTCCGCATTCTGCTCCACAGAACCTGGGGATTTTTATTTGTTTATTTTATTTTTTTAAAGAGAGAGATGGTAGAGTGGGAAAGAAGGAGAGAATCAATTTTATTTATTTTTTCATCTGCCTTTTGTTTTTCCAACACTTCGTTGTTATGTGGTGGTGGGGCTTGCACCGGGGTCCTCCTGCATGCCAGGCGAGCACTCCAACCACTGAGCCACCACTCCAGCTCAGAATCTGTGACGTTAATGCTGCATAGCAAGATGGAATTAAGGCTGCAGAGAGAAGGAAAGTGGCTTCATCAGCTGACATTAAGTGAGAAATTAACTGGGGGAATCCAGGTGGGGCCAATGGAACCAAAGGTCATTATAAGTGAGAGAAGGAGTCAGAAGAGTTGGTGGTCAGTGTCAGAGAAGAAGAGGTGGAGCTAGGAGGGACTTGATTGCTGACTTTGAAGATGGAAGGGACCATGACCTAACGTATGGCAGATAAATTTTGGATGCTGGAAAAGTAAAAACTGGAGCTTCCAGAAGGAAATAGCCCTGCTGACAACTTGATTTTAGCCCCATGAAATCCATTTTGGACTGCTAACCTCTAGAACTGTAAGGTAATAAACTGACATTGTTTTAAGCCTCTAAGTTTGTGTTAATTTGTCACAGCAACAATAGGAAACCAAATGAACCAATGAAAGTGTTCATGGTACAAAAACAGGTAGGAGCCCTATTATTATTTGGATAAAAGGTGTCCCCCCAAAGCTTGTGTGTGACAATGTGAAGGTGGAGGTGAAATGATTGGGCTATGGGAGCTTTCACCCAATCAGCAGCCGTATGCTGGCAGGGTGTGGCTGGAGGAGGTGGGTACTGGGGCTGTGCCTTTGGGGCATAGATTTTATGTCTGGTGTGGGGTTTCTTTCTGTTACCTGGAGCCTTTCAGTGCCTGCTTCCTTGGGTCATGTTCTTTTGCCATGATGTCCCGTTTCACTTCAAGCCCCCAAGAAATGGAGCCAGCTTTCTATGGACTAGGACCTCCGAAACCATAAGACCCCAAATGTTTCCTCCTAAAAGTGTTCTTATCAGGTCTTTTAGTCGCAGTAGTGAAAAAGCTGACCTCAGCAGGCCACTTGTGTTGAGACTTAGGGTCAGAGAAGGACAGTTTTATCTGTGAGAACAGAAAAGGGGACACTGGTGGAGCATGAGGTCTGTTAAGTTATGTCAAATTACCACAGTGTAGAAGCCTAAAGACTTCCATTTCATAAAGCTTCTGTGTGTCAGGAGTTTGGGAACAGCTTTGCTGGATGGTTCTGGCTCTGAGTCTTGGCTGAGGCTGTGGTCTGATGTCAGGCATGGGGCCACACTCATCTGAAGTCTTGGAAGGGACCAGAGCACCTGCTTCCAAGATGGCACACTCCCATGACTATCCTCAATTCCTGACAGTGTGGACCTCCTCACAGGGCCCACGAGTGTCCTCATAACACAGTTGCTGCTTTCCCTGTGAGTAGGTAATTCAAGAGAGAGACAGAGCAGAAGCCACATGCCTTTTATGATCTAGTCCCAGAAATCACACCATCAGCCGGCTGCAGTGGCTCATGCCTATAATCCCAGCACCTCAGGAGGCTGAGGCAGGAGGATCGCAAGTTCAAAGACAGCCTCAGCGACTTAGCAAGGTCCTAAGAAGCTTCTGTCTCACAAAATAAAAATTAAAAAGGGTTTGGGATGTGACTCAGTGGTTAAGTGCCCCTAAATCCAATCCCCAGTGCTAAAAAAAAAAAAAAATTCACACCATCATATCTGTTACATTAGGTTCCTTAGGAGTGAGGCCTTAATTAAAGAGAAATTAGCTTCCACCTCTTAAAAAAAGTATCAAAGTATTTAAGAATATATATTAAACTATCATGCCATTTCTGTCTCTTTGCTCCTTTAAATAATTCCCACAACTTCATACCAAGGGCTGAAACTGAAAAAAATCTGGATAAAGAGTTTAAACAACCAAAAAAGAATGTATATAGAATAAATGATTATGTCAAAATGAGCCCACTATTATGTCTAATGCACTAATGAGAACATTAAAAAAAGAAAATACCATATATAGAACATTTCATTCTAATTCACTCAACTCATTAAAGCCTTAATTTAATCAAATTAGTAGTTAAAATCTTAAGCCAAAGAAATGAAACCATCCTTTGTGGAAACTCTTTCATTACCAACTTGGCATGGAACAGTATTTTTTTTTAAAATAAACTGTTTTAGAATAGTTTTAGAGTCACAGAAAAGTTGCCAAGACAGTATTGAGAGATGTCATATTCCCTATACCCCATTTCCCTTATTATTAATGTCTTACATTACTATGGTACACTTGTCACAACTAATGAACCACTATTGATATACTACTATTAACTACAGTCTAATTTATTTGGATTTCTTTAGGTTTTAATTTAGTGTTTTTTTTTTTCTGGAACAGTGTGTGTGTGTGTGTGTGTGTGATGCTGGGGATTACACCCAAGGGTGCTCTACCACTGAGCTAGAAAGCCAACCCCTTTTTATTTTTTACTGTGTGACAGGGTCTTATTCAGTTGCCCACGCTGGCCTGGAGTTTGTTATCCTCCTGCCTTAGTCTCCACGTCACTGGGATTAGAGAGGTATACACAGCACCCACCTGGAGCAGTACACTTGTTTTTGTGTTTTTTTTTTTTTTGTGTGTGTTTTTTGCACTGGGGATTGAACCCAGGGGTGCTTAACCACTGTGTTGCATCCCTAGCACTTTTTATTTTTATTTTGAGACAGGGTCTTACGAAGTTGCTTAGGGCCTCATTAAATTGCTGAGGCTGTCTTTGAACTTGTCACCTTCCTGCCTCAGCCTCCAGAGCTGCTGGGATTATAGGCATGTGCCACAGCACCTGGTTGAATTAATACTTTTTTAAATTTTATATTTTTATTAGTTCATCATGTTCTTACACATTGAAAAGATTTGTTGCTCCAAATTCGTATATGTATACTTAATGATAACATAACTTGAGCCCAATCCTTATCTAGTATCTCCCCCCTTTGCCAACTCCCCACTCTATTTTCTCCAGTATAACTCCCCTGTTACATATATAAATGTCCATATACATATATATTAATTTTTGAATTTTCAAGATATAAACAATGATGTAGCTGTGTCTCTGTAATATGCTGATTCTAGCTCTGCTGGGTTGCACAGTGGAATAATCCCTAATTTTTTGAGGATTCTCCACACCACTTTCCAGAGCAGCTGTACTAGTGTTCAGCTCCACCAGCAGCGTTCTAGTGTTCCTTTCTCCCCACAACCCCTCCAGCATCTGTTATTATTTGTATCCTTTATCTTTGCTATTCTGACTGGAGTGAGGTGAAATCTTAATGTTTTGATTTACATTTATCTGATTGTGCGTGATGAAGAACACTTTTTCCGTGGATTTAATCGGTGTTTTGAACTTCCTCTGTTGAGAAATTTCTGTTTAGTTCTATAGCCCATTTACTGATTGGATTGTTTGTGATTTTGGTGTTCAGTTTTTTGAGTTCTATATTTTCTTCCAACAGTTGTAATGTTGCTGGTTTAATTCTTAAATCTTTGATCCATTTTGATTTGATCTTTGTGCAGGATGAATATAAGGATCTAATTTCAATTTTCCACATAAGGCTGTTCAGCCATTTGTTGAACAGGCTGTCTTTCCTCCAAGCTATAATTTTGCCCCTTTTTTTGAATATCAGATGGTTAAAATTTGTGGGTTTGTCTCAGTGTCTTCTATTCTATCCCATTGGTCTTCATGCCTATTTTGATACCAGTACCATGCTATTTTTGTTACTACAGCTCTACAGTATAATTTCAGGTCAGATATTGCAATACCTCTTGCTTCTTTTTTTAATTAAAATTTTTTTTTTGCTTAATAATGCTTTGGCTAGTCTGGATTTTTTATTGTTCAAAATGAATTTAAGAATTGATTTTTTCTATATCTGTGAAGAATGACCTTGTTATCTTGATGGGGATTGCACTGAATTTGTACAGTGCTATTGGCAGAATAGTCATTTTAATTATATTGAATCTGCCTAACCAAGAACATGGAATATCTTTCCATCTTCTCAGGTCTTCTTCGACTCCTTTCTTCAGTGTTCTATAGTTTTCCTTGTAGAGATCTTTTACTTCCTTTGTTAGATTAATTCCTAAGTCTTTTATTCTTTTTGAGGTTATTGTGAGTGGGACAGATTTCCTGATTTCTTCTTCAGCTGAATTACTGTTGGAGTATGGAAAGCTATTGATTTCTGGATGTTGATCTTATATCTGAAGCAGTACATTTAAAAAAATTATTTTATTAAGAAGATGAGTTATTGTACAATCATAAATGCATATAAAGTAACAATATGATATGCATATATTTTTAAACCAGAATTACCCCCTAGATACCTCCTAGTCTCCCTCCCTCTCCCATCCCTAATCTGTCCTCCCCTGCCTTACATATCTATGATGCTCCAGATCATGTGTTGCTATACCTTTGCTGGGTCTAATACATGAGGTTGACTACCTTTCACACAAGCCTGGGTTTAGCTCCAGCCTCCACAAATAAGTGAAAACACTTCAATCCTTGACTCTCTGGGTTTGGCTAACTTCTTCACTCAGCATGATTTCTTCCATCACTATCCATTTACCCTTCAAAGGCTACAATTTCATTGGTTCTAATTGCTGAGTAGAATTCTGTGGTGTATATATACCATAGTTTTTGGATCTATTCATCCAATGAGGGGCATCTGAGTTGGTTCCATAATTTATGTATTGTAAATTGAGCTGCTATGAACATAGATTTTGCTGTGTCACTGTAATGTGCTGATTCTAACTCCTCTGAGAAAATACCCAGAAGCGGGATAGCTGGATCATAGGGTGGGTCCATCCCTAATTTTTTGAGAATTTTCCACACTGAAGCAGAACATATATTTTTTAAAAGAGAGAGGGACAGTGAGAGAGAGAGAGAGATAGAAAGATAGAAATAATTTTTATTTTTTCATGTGGCTTTCGTTGCTCAAGACTTCGTTGTGTACATGATGCTGGGGTTTGAACTTGTGTACTCGCACATGCTGGGTAAGTGTCTTAACCGCCGAGCCACCTCTCCAGCCCAAAGCAGTACATTTTTAAAGTGGGTTTTCCCTGTGTATCTAAAGTATCTTATCAATTTCAGGGCTTTTTGAAAACAGCCTCAAAACCAATTAGGTGTGGAGAAGAGAACAAAAAATTGGACTTGGAGGTGGAGGGAAGGGGATGGGGAGGGGGGAGGGTTTATGAAGAACTCATAGGAGTCTGGTGATGGGGAAGATGGGGGAACCATTCCAGAAGCCGATGTTATTCCTACACTAGATGCCCATTTAACACATGAGTTCTTCTGGGGGAAACTGCAATAGATGAAACCCATAGTAGCTTATCTATGTGTTAGCATTACCCCTGGTTATCAAAGTTTATACACATTGATTGCTACAGTTTTGACAATGTTTCCCCCTCATCTGTATCCTGTATCGCAATATACTTCTAATAAATGTGAAAAAAAAATTGGACTAGGATTTGAATCTTGCCTCTGTCATTGCCTGTAGCAGTTCTTAATTAAGTTACATCTTTTTCATCTCAGTTTCCTCATCTATAACATGAGAATGATGTTGCAGGAATATTGTGAAGATTAAATAAATTTACATGTAAAAAGCATTTTGGATAATTTTCAACATAATAGCCAACTGGGAATAACATGATTATTGTGTCAAACTCAGGATTTTGTTGGGCAATCTGATCCAGAACAAGATACTGAGTGTATAATGTGCCGAGTGGAAGATCACCACGTGGGTCTGCAGAGGAGGACTTTCTTGAAGAATGGAAGAAAGTATCCTAGAAGGAGGGAGCTGTATGCAGTAGCATGGTGCTGTGAGACTGCCTGGTAGCTTTGGGGGATGTCAACCACCTTGGAGGTGGTGAGGGGCCAGGATCTGGGTGTAGTGAGACTTATAGGCTGCAGGAGGAAACTCTGCCTTTCCCTCTCACTGGTGGGCAATAAGGAACCACGAAGTATGTTCAGCAAGACAATGACTCTGGTCCCATTAGAGGCTTGTAGAAATGGATTAGATGGGGAAGCAAATCAGAGATCGACTATCAGGATTGGAGGTTTTTGCAATGTAACAGGTGAAAGATAGTGAGGAACAGACTACGGGGTCTTAAGAGCAGCCAGGTGACAGAAAGACCTATTGAGTGGGCAAACTTAGCCAGACCAGGTAGAATGCAGGGTGTAATGGAAATGGAAGCTGTTTTTGTTTTCTGGGGTGGTTATAACAAATTATCACAGGCTTGGTGGCTTAAGAGTGACAAAATTAACCTGACACAGTTCTGGGGGTCAGAGGTCTGAAATCCAGGTGCCAGCAGGGCCATGCTCTCTCTGAAACCTCCAGGGAAGAATTCTTCCTTGCCTTTTCTAGCTTCGGGTGGCTTCTGGTGCTCCTTGGCTTGAGACAGTCTAACTCCAATCTCTGCCTCCATCTTCACATGGCCTCTCCTCTGTGACTGTGTCCTTCCCCTTCTCATAATGACACCAGCCAATGCCAGCCTAAATCCAGGATGATTTCATCTTGAGGTTCATAACTGATTATACCTGCCAAGATCTTATTTCCTAATAAAGTTTAATTGAGGTGTTGAGTGGACATAAATTTTAGTGGAGGTATTATTCAACCCACTACAGAGGCAAAAAGAAAAGATTGTAATAGAATTATTCATAAAGTTCAAATGAAAAATGAATGAGTTGGGTGTGGTGGCCTATGCCTGTAATCCCAGTAGCTTGAGAGGCTGAGGCAGGAGGATCACAAGTTCAAAGCCAACCTCAGTAACTTAGGAAGGCCCTAAGCAACTTAGTGAGACCCTGTCTGAAAAAAAAAAAAAGGCTGGGGATGTGGCTCAGTGGCTAAGCACCTCTAGGTTCAATCCCTGGTACCAAAAAATGAAAAAAAAAAAGAGTGAATGATGCAGAGACAGAGGCTAAGGTGGCAATGACTGCGTTGGTGCTCCTGAATCTTTCTTCTCCTCTCCTGAGCACATGGTTAGACTACATTTCCCAGCCTCCCTTGCAGTTGGGTGTGGCCCTGTGACTGAGTTTTGGCCAATGGAAGGTGGATGAAAGTAATATATGCCAATCCCAGGACTGTATTATCTGCCTTTTCTCTTCTAGAAGGTTGACAGGAATGGAGACCACCTGCAAAGAAGCTTTAGAAGCCAGATGCTGATGGCAAAGTGAAGGAAACTGACCCTTCTATTCCCACCCTGAATCACACTGAGTAGATATCTAAAGAGGAACTCATGTTTTGGAATTTGCATGAATGAGAAATAAACTTAGTTAAGGCACTGCTATTTAGGGTTTTTAAAAAATTTTTTATTTATTATGGCCATCAGCCTACCCTGACACATAGAGCTTCTATGGATTGATGACAGGCAGGAAAGAGTCTCAAAACAATTGGATTTTAGGTTTAAACTTGTAAATTATAATCCCCCTGGGGGCTGGAGTGGTTATGGCGCTTGCCTGGGACACATGAGGATGTGGGTTCGAACCCCAGCACCACGTACACAATGAAGTGTCAGAGCAACGAACATCACGTGAAAAATTAAATAAAATTGATTCTCTCTCTCGCTCTCTCTCTCTCTCACTGTCTCTCTTTCTCTTTGGAAAAGAAAAAGAAAAAAAACCTAGGAGATGACTTCCTGGTCTGTTATGAAGATCTATAAAGCAAGCTGCTTATGTAACAGAGATAACTGGACAATTCTAACATTTTCAACAGCTTACACACAGAGGGAAATGAATGCATAGGCTTATGTTCAAGCCTAATGTACTCGATCAAACAAAAATAAAACTTTGACTATGTTAAGTCTTCCCTGGAAACAAAGGAAATTCTAGAAATAACTCATTTTATCACAGTGGTATAATAAACTTAAGACACAGAGAGAAAATTACTTTTATCAGACCCAAAGTGCCTTCTTTTCCTTCCTTCCTTCCTACCTTCCTTCCTTCCTTCCTTCCTTTTTCTTTCTTTCTCTTTCTTCTTTCTTTCTTTCTTTCATTTTAACTAAAAGAGCTGACAACTTCATTTTTATATTTCACAATACAAATTAAAACTGTACTTTCTCTGTCCAACTTCTCCCCTCCGAAACTATTCCTTGGTAGCAATAGGGAGCAAGTCTTTGTTGTCACACTGTTAGGAAACATCCAGAGTCCCAGCACCATGATCTCCTGGTGAAGTAGGACAAGTAATGTAAAACTGATAGAAGGAGGCTCCCTTCTCTCTTTATCTGTCTGGTCGAGTCATTCCTGGCCAGGTAGGCACCATCATGGGACAAGCAGGAGGTCTCATCATTGGAGGCCCAGGCATTATTGGCATGTGGCCTCCCATGGGTGGTCTCATTCCAGGAGCAGGTCTCACTGGTATCATCCTAGGAGGTGGGGGACCCATCATTGGCATCATGGGAGGACCTCCCGTATGGGGTGCTGGCATCATACCAGGGCAAGGAGGATGTGGTAGACCAGGGGGAGATGGCTCACAGCCCCTGTTGGAGGCGTGCAGAGAATGGAGTAGGAGGGATCTCTCCTTATTGAAATGCAGCTGTTGTTTTGTCGATCAGGCTCTGAACCTGTTCTTTCATCCATTTCTGATAATGGTCTTTCACATTCTCTTTGCGTTTCCTACCACTGTATGTGTTTTTCTTACAGATGGTAAGTCATGGGTGGCTTATCTATCTCAGTAGTCGCAGTAAAACTTGGGCATGCCTGACTGCCCAAAGTGTCTTCTTAATCCTTCATCTTGCACTACAAGTGGACAGGAGCAGTTTTATCACATTTTCAAGAAAACTTCCTTCATTACTTATTTTCAAATTATAATTTTTCCCTCTGCAGGTGAAAGACATTTTATTTGTGTTTAAGAATGTTTTAGATTATCTTAACGTTTAAACTCCTCATTTTACTCTCCTCTCCTTTTTATATGGAGTACCTGTTGCCTCTGTCCTTCTTCTATGAGAAGAAACTTCTTGAATCCTATCACTTCTCATTAGAGAATTTTTTTAAAAGTAGGAAGTAGATTCACATACAAAACATATCCACAAAACCTATAAAAGATATATATTAAAGCTTTATTGGACATAATGCATTATTTTTGGAATAACATATATAAACATTAATAAGTGGTGTGAAATTAGAACAAAAATCTTAGAAAGAAATTGCTCTTTGTAAAGCTGCCTGACCTGTTTTTTATGATCTTTTCTGTGCAATTCCAAGTTTTATTTTCTCATCTTGTTCTATCATTTCCTATTTCCCTTTTGAAAATAGATCTTGCTAAGAAGGGTTTCAACTAAGCATTCCCTTGAAAATCCTTTGGTAAAATGTTTATTTCCTTTCTATTATTCTAAATTGTAATGAAGTAATATGGGGTAGTAGAAACCCAGAAAATTAAATAACCAGTGAAATTGGTGTTCTAGGTGATTTTCTGAGGAACTTAGTTTTAAATATCAGACAGTTCTTTCCAGGAAAATCTCTGTACCCCCTTGTATTTAAAAAACAACTCTTAGTAGGAATTGCAGATCACTTATCCAAATGGGTCTAAAGTATGACATTTATAAAGAGAAATTTAGCTGATGTATATAAAATGTTCAACATAGCCTAATAGGTAGGTGCTCTGAAAATTATGGATTTTAAATTATTTATTTTGGCTTTTGAATGTTATGGTTATCATCAGGACTTTAGTGGAGTGGAGACAATTCCCAACTTACTAATATAAGTCTGTGTTTGTGGCTAGCAAGGTGCTGTTAAATTAGAGAATAATTTCAGTTCACATCATCATTCTGATATACTTATTGATCTACAGAATTTGACCCAGAGATAGCTGGTCAGTTGTATTAATCATCCATGCACTGAGCAAGTTAATACACCTGACACCCAGGTATTTTTCATCCACATATTGAGGATTTATATGCATCTCATACCTAGGTGTATTTATATCCCAGTAAATGCCCAGGATTTTTGTTTACTCAGTCCTCCCCACATGTCTAAGGTTCAGAGATGTGCCTCTAAGGATGTGGGGTGAATATGACCATTAGAGGGATCTTTAAAATTCTGATTAACTGTAGAGGAAAGAATGCCCCAGACTTAACTTCTAGTAAAGTAGATCTTCCCTGAAAAAGGATTTTGTAGAGTAGCTTGGTATGGGGACAAAGTCTGGGATTTTCCAATAGTGACCCCCTAATCAAGAACATCAGTAGGAAACCGTGACAGCTGTACTTTCTTTTTTTAAAATTTTATTCAGAAATTTATTTGTTGAAAAGGCTTCTAATGAAATAATGTAATATATATATA
>PVKS010042260.1:0-15531 GCA_004027875.1 Aplodontia rufa
GGAGATTTATACACAGCAGCATACACTATTTAAAATTGAGCAGCAGATATTCATCTTCTTGAAAGTCCTTTGGCCACCCTGCCTTCTTGCTGTGTCATGCCTCAATCCATCTTGTTCTTCTAGGCAAAGGCAGTGTGTTCTAGTAGTCAGGAGCATGGAGGCCCAATGCCAGAGTTGATATCCTAGTCTACCCCTCACTGGCTGCATACCCTGATAGCCTCTTTACCTCTCTGTGCCTCATTCTTCTCATCTGTAAAATGGGGATAATAACCCACCTACCTACCTCATAAAGTAGTTGTGAGTACAAAAGGAGATCTGTGTGCTGATAAGTACATTAAGAGTTGCTTGGCATCATTCATCATCCAGGAAATGTGAATCAAAACCATGGTGAGATACCCTGAAAACATCTAGAATAAAATAGGCTAAAATAAAAATGCTGATAATAACAAGTGTTGTTGAGTAAGTAAAGGAATCATAACCCTCATAGAGCTGCTGGTATAGCTGCCGTAGGAAACAGTCTGGCAAGTTCCCACATGCTTTAGCAATTCCACCCCTAGGTTTAGGCAGAAAAGAAATGAAAATATATGTCCATGCAAAAACTTTTACCTAAGTGTTTTTAGCAATATTATTCATGATAACCAAAAGGTGGAAACAACCCAATGTGCATCAACTGACAAACAGAGAAATAAAATGTGTTCAATCCCTGCAG
Source organism: Aplodontia rufa (assembly GCA_004027875.1). NCBI lineage: Eukaryota > Metazoa > Chordata > Mammalia > Rodentia > Aplodontiidae > Aplodontia > Aplodontia rufa. Next base: position 710 of record PVKS010042260.1, read on the forward strand.
TGGAATATTAATAAGCCACAAAATAAGAATGAAGTGCTGATGCCAGCTGTAACATGCAAGAATCTCAAAAACATGTTAGGTAAAAAGAAGCCAGGCATAAAAGACCACACAGTGTCATTCCAGTCATATGAAAGAGACAGAACAGGGAAATCTGCAAAAAGTTGGTTAGCAATTGCTTACCACTAAGTGGCAGGGAGAGGGGAAAGAGGAGGTCATAGCTAAAGGACATGAGGTTCCAAAATTGACCGTGGACATGTTTGTACAATTTGTGAATATTTTAAAAACCATTGCTTATACATTTAAATGGGTGAATTGTGTGTTATGTGAGTTATATTCCTATAAAGTCATTTTTTCAATACAAGGAGATGTATATCTATATTTATAACAGCCTGGCATATAGAAACATTCAGGGTCCTCAGGAGGAACAGATGGCACTTTGAAATGAGTTAGTAATGAGAGTGTGAACAGGGGGTAGGAAACCTAACAGAGGATGATGGAGTGTCCTGTGGGCAAAGGGAGGGAATCCAGAGAGAGTGGGCTGTGGCAGAGAGGGTGGTCTAACAGTAGCTGTGGCTTTCCTGGAGAAAGCAGACACTGCTCTTGCATCCCAGCAGGGAGGAACAGGAAGGAGATGCTTCAGCATAATCACTCTGTCTGCCTGGCTTCTCTTAGCAGACTCTTTCTGAAAGCTAGAGGAGTCCCTAGTTATGGTCTGTAGAAGTCAGTTTCCTAGGGGAGAAGAATTTTTGTTATTATGTGCACTGGCTTAGCCTTTCCTTGTTTTGTGTCCCCTCTTCATGGTACCACCAGAGGACCAATCTTCTAGGGCCAGGCTTTTGCCACTAAGTGGTACTAATAAGGAGTTTCTTAAAAACTCTTGGCTCATTAAGAGATTTGGGTACTTTTCTATAGCAAAATATTTTCAGCCTTCTACAAAGATGCCCCACAGACTTTCTTCTAGAGTAGCTGGAGAAAGAAAATCACAATTGCTTTCTCCAGGCTATTCATAAAAAGCAGGAGTGGGTGGAAGGGGACCCGTGGGGCTGTACGGCAGGTGGCAACCCCTTGCCTTGCAGCCCAGATGTAACAAGTATCAAAGTCTACGTTGCTAAGAGGCAGATTTTCAACTTCCCGCAGTAACTCGGCCTCCATAAGCCTGTATTTGTTCCTCCCTGATGTCACTTTCATTTTAAAGTGTGATCTCCTTTATTAGTGGCTTTTTTTTTCCTGATGGGTTGGTGAGTCTGTATTGGTCTAAGGTCTGGGCAGAAAAGGGAAATGAATACCTGTTATGGGCTCAATTATGTTCATCCCCCAAATCACATTCAAATCCTAACACCTAGAATAATGGTTCAGAATATAACAATATTGGGAGACAGAATCTTTAAAAATGTAATTAAGGTAAAATAAAGTAACTACAGTGGGCCCCAATCCAATATAATTGTTACCCTCCTAAGAAGAGAAGATTAGGAGACCGACCCACTCAGAGAGAAGACAGTCATCTACAAGCCAAGAGGATCAGCCTTAGAAGAAGCCAAAGGAGCTGCCACCTTGATCTCAAACATTTAGCCCCCAGAATAGAAAATAAACCTTGGTTTAAAGTCACTCAGCCTAGCAAATGAAGGCACTACTCACCCACAATGTCAGGTGACCACCTTTGCGAATGAGGCCAGCTGCAGCCCACTTGGGGTTTTGCTTCCCAGCTCTGCCCCACTGCTTACACTTGGGAAGGATGCCCGAGGGGTTGTACTAGTATTTTGATTCAATTGTATAAGTATACATTTTGCTCCAAACAAAACAAAACAAAACAAACTTCAGAGACTGAGAAATACCATATTTCATTTCTTTAAAATAGATTTATTCTACTCTGAACCTCATCCCTCCTATTGCCTGGAAATCATCTCAATCCTAATTAGGTCTTCCTTTCTAGATTCTTGCAAAGGTCTTGGGGGGTCTCACAGAGCCTGCAACATTTAGAGAAGGCCTGCTGATCTGGTGTTCAATTACTCTAATCTCTGTTCACTTGTTCACTATCAAGACATCTGTGAATTCTTTTCTTTCTTTTTTCTTAAAACTGGTCTTTTAAAATTTTTATTAATGTACTATAGTTATACATAATGAGTTTATTTTGACATATTCATATGTGCATGGAATAGAATTTGCTCCATTTTAATCCCCAGGACTTCTGTGAATTCTTAAACGGGATAATTTATTTTCTTCCTCTTCTTGTTTCTCCCCCTTCTCCTCCTCCTCCTAATCTTCTTCCTTCTTCTCCTTCTCCATCTCCTTCTTCTTTCTTCTTCCTTTACCACTAAGGCACATCCCCAGCCTTTTTTCTTTCTTTTTGAGACAGGATCTGGCTAAACTGCTTAGAACCTTTCTAAATTGCTGAGGCTGGCCTCAGACTTGTAATTCTCCTGCCTCAGCCCCTTGAACAGCTGGGATTACAGGTGTGTGCCTTTGTGCCCAGCTAAAGGGGACAATTTCATTGCTTTTGTGCCATGTTTGGGGGTGAGGGTCATTACAATGCCTTTCCAATCCAAAAGAAACCTTCAAAGCTCTTCTTTGGCTGTGGTCTTCTCTCCTCCAACCCTAGGACCAATGACCTCTGCCTCCAGGATAAGATATCCAGGTCTCTGCACCTGAAAAATGCTATTTTACTGCTTCAAAGCTCCCCAAAGAAAAGAGCATAAAGAATGGGTTAACACAGTGGAGATTCTCAGGGACATCTACAGCAACAAAACGCAGCATAGATCAGAATGTAGGTAAACCACCTGCTTTGTTTTGATGGAGTGTAAGGAAACTGCCACAAAAACCCCCGAGCCACATTTTTGATGATACAGCTGGAATGCTGTCACCAAGGAAGCAAGGGCTCAGCTGGCATTTCCTCTGAGTTCAGGTTCCTGTGGGGCACAAATGATGACTCCTGGGCTAGATTCCTTACTGTGCCCAAGAGCCTCAGGCTGCTTTCCCTGACCATGGGAGTTAAATAATGCAGCCAGATTTAGTCTTCGCCTCAGGTTTCATAACAGATAGAACCAAACCGGGAAATCTCCCTGCACACCCACAGGAACCAGGAAGAACTCTGTGACAGGTGTTACATAGCCATTCCCCCTCCTGCTGACACCTCCTCACCCTGTAGTGGCTGGTGGTAGAAAAGAAAACAAAAAATTCCAATTCCAGGGCACACAGTGGCCATTTTCTGGGAAATGATTAGGACCCCAGGGAGAAGCTGTGCACAGGCTCTGAGTATCTCATTAAAAAGCTTGAAGCTGCTACTGTGGTGCTGGAGCTAAGGCAGTGCAGGTGGCTGATGGCTCACCAGGGGCACTGAGAGCCAGGCGACCTCTCTCAGCCTCTGCCAGTTCTTATGTGCCAAGTGTCTTCATGCAAGTAGCTCCCAGAAATCCAGCCTCCTGCCCAAACCTTTTGGGTTTTTTTTTCTTCTTTTTTTACTTTTTATTTCTTTTTTTTTTTTTTTTTTAAGAAAAAGAGAACCATATCCCTACTGCTAGAAAAGTTAGGTCTTTCCCTACTTCCAATCTTCACCCCTGCCTTTGAGACAGACAGACAGACACACAGACACACACACACACACACACACACACACACACCCTATGGGGATACGTTTGGAAGTCTCTTCCTTTGTTTCCAACTAGAGGTACCAGGATGCCTGCCCTTTTATTCTATGTTTATATTGAGTTGTCATTTGCAAACCAGTACATCAGATGATAATGGCAGTTTTCCTCTTCAATTTATTTGGGAATTTTTTTTTTTGGGTACAAAGGATTGAACCCAGGTATGCTTAACCACTGAGCCATATCTCTAGCCCTTTTTATTTTTTTTATTTTGAGACAGGGTCTTACTAAGTTGCTTAGGGCCTCATTACTGAGGCTGGTTTTGAACTTGCGATCCTCCTGCATCAAAACCCCAAGCAGCTGGGATTACAGGTACATACCACCACACCCAGCTGGGGAGCTTTCTTGAGGGTGGACAATGTGTTAATTAGCGAAACCAGAGTGAGCATCCTTAGCCTCACAGTAGATTTAGACAACCAATGGGGAAAGTATAGAGGAAGACATGATTACGATTGATAGAGGACTGTGATGACTGACAGTCACAGAGATTCCCATTTGCAGGGAGCCTTGAAAGATGAATAGAAAGCCAGGTGCAAAGGTGCACACCTGTAATCCCAACAGCTCAGGAGGCTGAAGCGAGAGGATTGCATGTTCAAAGCCACCCTCATCAATTTAGCGAGGCCCTGGGTAACTTAGCAAGACCATATTTCAAAAACAAAAACAAATAAAATGCACTAGGAATGTGACTCAGTGGTTGAGCACCCCTGGGTTCAATCCCTGGTATCAAAAGAAAAAAAAAAAAAGACCAGAATTCAACAGAGGTAGAAATGGTGACTGGGGATGGATTCTGGGCAAAGAAAGCAGGATAGTCAAAGATCTCTATTCTTTCACCCTGCTTTATTTTCTCCCCAGCATTTAGCACCATCTGAAATTATATTTTTATCCAGTTTCCAATTGTTTCTTTTCTGTCTCTCCCACATACTCTGTGAGTACAGGAAACATGTCTGTCTCATCCACTGCTGTCCTAGTGCCTAAAATAATTCCCGGCACATGGTGGGTGCTCAGTACATATTCATAGAGTGAATGAATCAATGGGCAGTCCAAGGGAAAAGAGAGAAGGGAACTCTTATGAGCTCTAAAATTACATATGTGGTTTCATTTCATCCTTACAATACCACCTGCCCCGCAGGAAGACATCATTATCTCTATCTTACAAATAAGGAAACTTAGGTAAGATAATGTAACCAACTTTCCAAAGGTTGTACACCCAAAGAAAGAGAAAGCTGAGGTTCAAAGTCCAGGCCATCAGGTCAAAGGTCTGGATCATGGCAGGAAGAGACTATCAAAACCTTAACTAGATAAAGCAATGCGAAGGGAGTTAGACAGTCAAGCTCATGCTTAAGAGGCAATGCGCTGATAAAATGGACAAGACAGGGGCACTGCTTTAGTCAGCTTTTTCTTGCTGCTGTGGCTAAAAGATCTGGCAAGAATAATTTTAGGAGGAAAAATTTTTTGGGGGGCTCACAGTTTCACAGGTCTTCTGGCTCCTTTCCTCAGGGCTTGAGGTGAGGCTGAACATCATGGTGGAAGAGGGATGCGGAGGGAAGCAGGTCAAGGTTTGGCTCCAAAAGCAGAGACTCCACTCACCAGATACAAAATATATACCCAAAGGCACATCCCCAATGGCCTACCTTCTCCAGCCACACCCTACCTGCCTACAGTTAATCCCTATCAGTGAATGAACTCACTGATTGGGATAAGACTCTCATAACCCAATCATTTTACCTCACCCATTGCACTCATACATTAGACTTTTAGGAGACACCTTTCATCCAAACTATAACAGGTACAATTAGAAAGGGAGAGATCACTTTGCAGATTCATCTCAGAGCAGCTGGTCCTGACCTCTCTCTCTCTATTCTAGACAATTACATGGAGATAACAGATACAAAACAAAACAAAATAATACTGCCCTTGGCTATTAACTAGGTGTTTAATTTCGGGAGACTTAAGCTTAGCTAGTCAGATATACTTCCCCAGCAAAATGGCGATAGCTAAGTGATTAGCTTAAGTGTAGATGAGATGATCTACATAAAGCACCCAGGACAATTCCCAGCCCACTGCAAGTGTTCAATATATACTACTTTGCTTATTTTCTCATGGTTTCTTGATGTCTTTGGCCTGGAAAATAATGTTTCCAAGAGGAAAATGCAAGAGGAAGTGTTGGGAGGAAACTACTCAGGGGCAGGCATAGTAGGGGACAGTCTCAGGAAGGTAGTAAGTGACAAGCCAGACCCAGGAGAAGTGATAAGAGGTTAAGAAATTACCCCATAAATAAAATTTCCCTCTCTGTGTGAGAAAAACTGACCCCTCTTGGTATCAGGTTTAGACAAGAAAGAAAAATTCTGCAGAGAAGGCCCAATTTCTTCTCTGCAGAAAAGGTATAGCTGAGACTTGGTGAAGGGGCTCCAGGCAGCCATTGCATTTGGCTTGAATCTCACGTATATGAGTTTGGCGGTATCTCCAAATGAGGTTATTCATAAAGTTATAATTCTGGGATAAAAAAAAACCACGGGATTTTGAATGCCATAGCACCTACTGGAGATTTTCCATTTCTCAAAACAAATTGGGGGCTGGAGCGGTGGCTCAGTGGTTTCGGCGCTTGCCTGGCAAGCACGAGGACCCGGGTTCAAACCCCAGCACCACGTACACAACTGAGTGTTGGAGCAACTAAGGCCATGTGAAAAACTAAATAAAGTTGTTTCTCTCTTTCTCTGTCTCTCTCACTGTCCCTCTCTCTTTAAAAAAAAAAAAAAAAACAAATTGTTCATTATTCTATAAAAATTGTTTCCTGAAATAAACATACTATTTATAGAACCATTTAAATAAGGTGTTAACATAAACAAATAATATTATATATATTTTTGTAACTGTCTTTGAATATCTTTAAAAAAGAAAAGAGGCCTAGGTCTCTAGGTTTTCTCCAGTCTGGGAGTGGCACAGCCCAGGCAGCTGTGGTGACAGCAGGCATCTGAGGGGAAGACTGCCTTACCGGCCTTGTTTACAGCGCCACCTGCTGTTCATAGGCATTAATTTTTCAAGCTTTCTCATTCTCAAAAGAACTAAATATGCTGAGTAAAACACCCACACCTATTTTCTGAAGAGCTCTCTCTCTCTCTCTAAACCTCTTTTATGCCACTTGAAATGTATAAACATGTAAGTAAGAATGATACAAAATAACAATTAATGGTCTAAGACTCATTGTTAAAGTTTTGTAATGTGGAAGGAAAGGTCTACAAAATACTAGTTAAGATTTATTGAACATACAGCATTTGGGAGTAGGCAAAGACTTTCTCAACATGTCTCCTAAAGTGAAGGATGTAAAGTCAAAAATCAGTGAATGGGATGCCATAAAGCTAAAAAGCTTTTGCACTACCAAGGAAATAATCAAAAGAGTCAAGAGTCAAGAGGTTTCCTACAGAATTGGAGAGAATCATGGACTGTGATTCTTCTGACAGGGGTCTCATATCTAGAATCTACAAAATCCTCAAAAATCTCAAGTTCAAAAACACAAACAACCCAATCAATAAATGGGCCAAAGAACTAAACAGAAACTTCTCAACAGAGGACATTGATCAGGCCAATGAATACATGAGAAAGTACTCTAAATCACTAGTAATCAGAGAAATACAAATGAAACCTACTTTAAGATTTCACCTTGTTCTGTCATTACACTTTGTTCTTGATTGTTTAACGATGAACCCCTCCTAGTTGTAAGACCATGTTTATTGAATAAAAATTTTAAAAAAAGATTTCACCTCACTCCAGCCAGATTGGCAAAAATGAAGAAAATAAACAATAACAGATGCTGGAGGAGTTGTGGAGAGATAGGCACACTAGCACACTCATGGTGGAGCTGCAGACTGGTACAGCCCCGCTGGAAAGCAGTGTGGAGAATCCTCAAAAAACTAGGGATGAACCCACCATATGATCCAGCTATTCCTCTACTGGGTATTTTTCCAGGGGATTTAGAATCAGCACATTACAGCAACACAGCAATATCTATGTCCATAGCAGCTCAATTTACAATAGCTAAATTATGGAAACAACCCAGATGCCCCTCACTAGATGAATGGATCCAAAAACTGTGGTACATATATACCATGGAGTTTTGCTCAGCAATTAGAAACAATGATATTGCAGCCTTTGAAGGTAAATGGATGACTATGGAAGAAATCATGCTGAGTGAAGGCTGCATAACCCAAAGAGTCAAGTGTTGAATGTCTTCACTCATCTGTGGAGGCTGGAGCTAGACTCTGACCTTTGCGAAAGGGGGTCAATTCTCATATATTAAACCCTGAAAAGGTGTAGTGACATACAACCTAAGGCATTCGTAGAGATGTACTGTGAAGGATGGGGGAGGGAAGAAGGAACGTGGGTAATTAGGGAGGGCTTAAGGGGGTAAATCTAATTTTCAGAATATAAATATATTATATTGTTTTGTTGGAAAAAAAAAGATTTATTGGGCAGGGCTGGAGCAGTGGCTCAGTGGTTGTGGTGCTTGCCTGGCATGCATGAGGATGATGGTTTGAATCCCAGCACCACACGCACAATGAAGTGTCAGAGCAATGAAGGATGCTTGAAAAACTAAATAAAGTTGATTCTCTCTTTCTCTCTCACTGTTCCTCTCTTTTTAAAAAAGAAAAAGAAAAAGAGAAAAGATTTATTGAGCAGCTGGGCACAGTCGCATGTGCCTGTAATTCCAGATACTCAGAAGATGAGGCAGGATCGCAAGCTCAAGATCAGCGTGGATAGCATAGTGAGACTCCGTCTCCAGAAACATTTATTGAGTATTTACTATGTGCCAGAAATTGTTCTAAGTATCCTGCATGGATTAAGTAACTTAATTATTATTAAAGATAGGTATTATTTTTATCATATTCATTTTATAGATGGAAACAGCTATTTAAATAACTCACCAAAAACTACACAGCTAGAAAGGAGCAGATCAAAGATTTAAATCTGGAATTGGATGTGGTGGCACATGACTATAATCCCAGTAACTTGGGAGGCTAAAGCAAGAGGATCACAAGTTTGATGCTAGCCTCAGCAATATAGCAAGGCTCCTAAGCAATTTAGCAAGACTGTCTCAAAATAGAAAATTAAAAAGGGTGGGGGATGTAGCGTGGTGGTGAAGTGCCCTGGGTTCAGTTTCCAGTACCAAAAAAAGATATAAATCTAGGCAGTCTGGCTTCAGTCCCATAATTTTAACTACTGTTATGTTGCCTCTCTATGTGTGTTTCAAAAAGAGCCACCTTCTCCCATTTCTACTTGGACTGATATTAGGAATTTAATCTCTCTGGATAAAGCTTGAAGGACCAAGGATAAACAGACTAACAAAGGAGTTAAAAATGGGCCTTAAATAATTCTATGACATATGAGACACGATGGTTTTCAGAAGCAAATTCCCCTTTAGAATGTTATTCAATCCATGGGGCTGGAGCGGTGGCTCAGCGGTTACAGCACTTGCCTGGCATGCACGAGTATGCGGGTTCAAACCCCAGCAACCCACGTACACAACTAAGTGTCAGAGCAATGAAAGTCATGTGAAAAACTCAATAAAAATTCTCTCTCTCTCTCTCTCTCTCTCTCACTGTCCTTTAAAAAAAAAAAAAAGAATGTTATACAATCCAGAAAGTTGGCACAACCACTGAAGCAGCCTTTGTTTGTAACAATCCTCCCTAAGAAAATATCTGGGAGTGGGGGATAGGGAGGGAGAACAGGAAGGGTTGAGGGAGACAATCAACAATGTAGCATACTCTTTACCCCCTGAGAATCCAATAACACTTATGGCATCATTTAATTCTGGAAAATTCACAATCTAAGCATTTACATCACTTGTAAGGGTAAAATATAGAAGAATCAAGAGACGGGTGTGGGCGATATGGGGGTAATTCTGGTTTAAGAACATATGTCTAAATTAGAAACAATGATATTGCAGCCTTTGAAGGTAAATGGATGGCTATGGATGAAATTATGCCGGGTGAAATCAGCATAACCCAGAGAACCATGGGTCGAATATCTTCACTCATCTGTGGAGGCTGGAACTAGACCCTGGCCGTTGAGAAAGGAGATCCATTATCACATGTTAAATCCAGGTAAGTTGTAATGTTACACAACCTAATACATTTTTAGAAATGTTTTGGGAAGGGGAGGGGAGGGATAAGGGTGTGTAATTGGGGGGGGAGCACTCTTGGGGGTAAATCTAATCTTCAGAATCTATATTCATATGATACTTTTTCGTTAAAAATTTATATAATTGTTCAGCAAATAAATTTCTCAATAAAAAAGGAAGAAAAAACAGAACATATGCCTATCATATTGTTACTTTACATGCATTTATGATTGTACAGTAACTCAACTCCTTAATTAAAAAAAAAGAAAATATCTCCTTAGCTCTTCTGAAAGTTCAACAATTCAGGAATTTGCTCCTTTAAAAAGGGTTAACAACATTAGCTATCCTTTTATGTTTTTGTTTTTAGAGAAGTAATTATTCAGTAAATAATGTTGGTTCTTGGGTTCATACTGTTTCCAACACTGGCGGTGCTCCTGAATGGGCAAGTTATTCCCATCTCTGAGTGTCAGATTCCTTCTCTATGGGATGGGAAGAACGGATGATCATGGCTACCTCAAATGGGTGTGAGGGCGGGTTGAACATATGCAGAGCTTAGAAGAGTTTCCAGCACTTCCTAAGTGCTCCAATTACAATGTGTCAGGCACTATGCTAAGCAGATTACTGAACAAAACTACCTTTTAATGCAAAAAGTCTATATGTACAAATATACTGTTGGCTGCTACTACCGTTCATGTAGAAAAGAATCTGGAGGGAAGTATTAGAAGACAATAATAGTTCTTACCAAATAGGTATAGTTTTGATCTTTCTTTTTCACTATTTTAATGGTCTTTGATGAAGGAGCATGGGTTGCTTTTTAATGAGACCAAAAATGACAAATAACTTTTCAGAAAAAAAGAAGAGATTGGTCTGGAGGAGACTTCTAGGACATGGCAGATGTCATCAAATATACAGGGTTGACCAGTGCAAGGGGAAGATCTGTAGCTTTAGAAACAGGAGTAGGATTGATGGAAGAAGTTTTATAGGATCTTTGACAATCACAGCTGATTAGAAAAACTACAAAGAGCACACCATCTTGAAGGCATTCAAGTCGAGGCCGAAGGCCACTCTTAGAGATGACCTCAGTAGTTCACAAATCAAGTGGTAGACTGTGTCAATGCCCTTCCAGCTCCTACTGATTTGGAGATTGATTTGTTGACTCATTTTGCTTTGAAATACACCAGAAGATAAGAAGCAAGTGGTCACCTGCTTTCAGAGAGTTCAAGTCTGTTTCTTGCCAGTTATTTTTCTGCTACCATTATTGTTTCCAAAAATCCTATGAGAAGACACTTGTCCTCCCTTCCTTTTATGCATTCAGTGTGGAGGTATCAGAAATGATAGCACAGAAACTCGTTAGCACTCCCTCTTCACTGCCACCAAATGGTCAAGCATCACCCCTGGAGTACTGTCCTGAAGTTGGTACTTACAGGGAACAGAAGGAATAACTGGCAGCATCTTTGGGCATCAGAAGTCTGCGGAGGCGTTTTTTGTCTGACTCAGAAATTATTAGTGGCAGAGGTCTGGCCTCAGTGTTTTAAAAACATTAGGGGCTTACGTAATTAAAGGAATCTAAGGGAGGCTGCGCAGGACTGTTGCAGAAACTTTAGGATGTGCTTGGAGAACCAAGGCTTGTGTTCTGCTTCACCATCCTCTCTGCAGAGCTTCCATCCTTGGGAGCTTCAGCCATTACTTGTTTTTCCAGCAGGAAAAGAGGAAGAAAAAGAGGTATAAGAGGTGTTCCTTTCAGTTTTAAAGAACTCTCCCAGAGGGTCTCAACCAGTGTTTAGTGTTCATGTCTCAGTGGTCGCAGCATAATGCTAAGAGAAATAGGGCTGGGCAATGTAGTATTTTCACTAGGTATTTTGTCACCCCACTAGAATTCAGAGTTCAGTATTAGGGAAGTAGGTGATGAAGGCAGACAATAAGTTTCTTCCACTTTCTCTCATGGTTCCTCTGCAAGGGTAGTGGAGATTATTCCCCACTTTATAACAATGAAAAACTGAGAAGTAGCTGTGAGGACTTGCTCAGAGCCAGTGTCAGTGGCAATGTCAATACCAATTCCTAGCTCAGGGCTGGCTTTGAATAACGAGAAAACACAAAGACAGAAACCCAGGAACATCTGTGAATAAACACCAGCTGTGCGTCCAGGGCCATCTCTCCCTGGGGAGCCAAACTGGCAGGTGAACAGGGCTACAGAGGTTAGTGAGGACCAGGGCCACAGGACACTGGGCAGATGCCTCAGTGATGGCACTGTGTCACTCCCTGGGTTGGCAAAAGGTAAAATAGCTTTGGCCTTGGCTCAGCTGGAAGAACAGATGGGCAGGAATTCTGTAGCTTCCAAATCAGCCAAGCAGCAGACTGTTTTCTTTCTGTGTCAGCTGAGGCTACAGTTCCCAACTGGTCACAGCCAGCTGCAGAGGCCAAGACTAAGACCTGAACATCTCAGGCAAGAACACCTAAGAGTGCCGTTTCTTGCCTGTGAGGGCCAAGAAGTATAGGACTTTCTCCCAGGAGTGAGGGGACAGCTGGGTTCAGGTGCCCACCAGGGGCAGTCTCAGATCTCTGTGCAGGCCAAACATCCTCTTGTGGCATTCAGATTTAGTCCTGACTGCCTCTGAGCACAGAGCTCTAACTATTGAGATCACCACCATCTGTTTGAGAGAAGCCTGGAGCTCTATTCTTTCCCATGCCCTTACCTCTCACAGGATGACAGCAATGTGGTCAGGGGCATAACAGGGACCCTGAACTCATGCTGAAGTAGATTCTATACCAGCAGACGCAACTCTTCCCACATCGGACACAGGAAGCTCCTTGTGGAAGGGGAGCAGAAACATACTTGGCGAGTGGATAGGAACGTGTGTTCAGTTTTAGAAACAGAACATAAGATGCACTTTTATTGCAACTCTGGTTAAAGCATATGCTATAGGAGGAAGAACACAAGTTTTTAGAAATAAACACGCTTCTGTTATCTGAACATGGTGGGCTCACTTGGGAGGGAATAAATAGGCCCAGGGGAAAGGAAAGCGAGTTCTCTATTTCACCTTCCAAAAATTACATCAGTTTTGGATTATCTGTGCAACTACTCCCCATTCACTGTCTGCAATTAAAAACAGTGACATTTGTTCAGAATTCTGTATAGCCAAGCTTCCAGAAAAGCCTTTTAAAGTGAGAAGTCTGGATGGGGATTTGGTGATGAAGATCACTATCACCATACTCCCTCAAGAAAGAAACTGGGAAAGGGCAAGGAGAGGAGAGAGGAGATAGGAGAGGGAAGGCTAGCTGTGACAGCCCACCCTGCTGGAGGAAGCACCCTGAAAGGAGCAGTCTCTGTGTTTCTATGACATTGATCTTCCAAGTAGCTTCTGGCAACTCCTGGCCACCTGCAGCTTGCACCATGAGGCTCTTCAGATTATTATAAAGAAACTTCCAACTCCTGCTCCCTCACTCCAGGCCGTCTGTAATCTTGAAACCTTAGACTCATCACATCTAAACATGGGCCGCCTGAAGATGCACTCATGTGGCCTTGGAAAGGCTGGGCAGAAGGCAGCCAGCAGGCTAAGGCACCACCTGCCTTTTCTCTCCTCCCACTGCAGCCTGGCTCCCTGCCCCCATGAGTGCACAATCAGGGCTGAGGGCCTTCAGAAGCCCCCTCCTTGATCCTCCAGGGTGTGAGGAGTCAGCAGGGACATACTCCCCATCCCCGCCGGGGCCATCTGCACTCAATTATGAGCCCTTTGGGAACCAGCAGAGGGCTGTTTTGCTGCTGCTGGTTCTCTATGATTAGCCTGTTCTTGTTTTTTGAATATTGCCACATGGTGCAGCCAGCTGTGAGAAGTATTCACTATTCAAAGCTTTTTCCCCCTCAAAAAGAAAGTGCTAAGCTAGTTGTTATTACTATGAGGAAAGAAAAAAAGTTTAAAAGTTTTACTTTCTGGATAAGTTCTCTACCTTATAACTCCATCTCTTCCCAGGATTGGGGTGGTTCCTTTTTTCTATTCTTTAGTCTCTATATAGGCACTTGCTTGCTGCAAATGAGCCTAAAAAATATTGAGAGTGTTAATTCTAGTTCACACATCATTATCTACAGTTCTATGGCCTCTCCTCTTTTATACATATATGGGAAAGATACCAGATGTTAAGGTATTCTTTCAATGAAACCATTCCAGATAGTCAACTCACTGTATTCACTCAACAGCCAGTGCCAACGCTGAGGCTTACCTTCCTTCTAGCTGCTAAGCCAGGAACAAAGCAATACTACTTGTTCACACCTGCAATTCGCAGTGCTTTCTGCAGGCAAGAACCAGTTGGCTGGGTTTGCTTTAAGCCAGCATGAAAAATTACTGGGGCTGTTTAATAAAATGTGTATTTCTAGGGCTACCTCATGGACTTGAAATCCAGGCTCACACATGAATAGAGAGCCAGAGAAGTTGTATATGTGGGGCTCTTGTAAATAGTGATAGCGAAAACTATTAGGATGAGCTGTAAGTCACAGGCAAAAGAACATGGAATGATAAGATGGAAGCAGTCCTATTGTCTCAGATTTCTGAACTCAGCCAACAGAACTCACTACTTTTCCTATAAAATATACACTCTATGGTAAACGCAGCACAAATACATCCATAGGGCTGGAGCAGCAGCTCAGTAGGAGCACTAGCCTGGCATGTGCAATGTCCCAGGTTTGAAACCCATACACCACATACACAGCTAAGTGTCTCAGAAACGATGGCCAGATGAAAAAAAATAAAGTTGATTCTGTCTTTAAGAAAATATGCCAATAAACATGGGACACATCTAGGGATACAGAAAGTTCTTGTTAACATGCTTTTGTTAGCTTCCATCAACTAAAATTTTCTAAATTTGTCATGGGATGAATGGTTTTAGTATGCTGAGGAAAGAGAAAGAAGTAAAAATACCTATTTAAATATTTAACAGGAAAACTACACCAAAAATGGTTCTTTTTTTTTTTTTTAAACCATGTGTGTCCAAGTAAAAAAAAAAAAATCTGTGTCAATTACACTGAGAAGACTGTGACTGCAGTGTGAGAAGGGAGCTTTATATGGAAAGGAAGAAAA
>PVKS010042261.1:0-15530 GCA_004027875.1 Aplodontia rufa
TTTCATGTGGCTCTCACTTGATTCTTTCATTTGTAGCCCTAGAGGCTATTTGCAACTCATGTTAAACTTCCAAGTGTAGTCTTTAATACTACCTGACCTCCCATGTCCTAGGAAAACTCAACAAGTAACTTTACAAATTAAAATATACAATTTTTTTTAAAAAGTGCAAATACCTTCTTGGTTAAGAGTTTTACCTAACATACTGTAGAAATAATTGCATTCCCATATTTATAGCAGCACAATACACAATAGCTAAATTGCAAACTAAGTGTCCATCCAAAGATGACTAGATAAATAAAATGTGGTGTACACATACACGATGAAGTTTTATTCTGCCATAAAAAGAATGAAATTGTCACTTACAGGAAAATGGACAGAACCAAAGCACATTGTGCTAAGTGAAACCAGCCAGGCTCAAAGTCAAAGGTCACACCAAAGAAAGAAAGTGCATCTCATAACAACAGACTACACAAAGGGTCTGGGGACCGAGGAAGAGAGTGAAAGTAAGGGTATGAGGGAAAGAACAGTCCAAACTGTGAGCTGTGCATGTCTGAATACATCACAATGAATTCCATTGTTAGATAAAATGATACCATACCAATAAAACTCAAAATTTTAAAAAGGTTTTGCTTTAGTATTATTATAAATCAAAACAGAACAACATAAAACAAATGTATAACTTAATGAATTGCTACAAAACAAACATCTTTTTACATATCAATTTAAACAGGGAGAATCTTGTCAGATACCCTGAAACTATTCATACATTCCTCTTCCAATCAAAAACTCTTCCCTCCTAAGAGTGACCACTCTCCTGACTTTTGTGGTATCATTTCCTGTATAGATACAGTTTTATCACTTAAATCATAAACCATTCCTATGCATGGTTGTTTCATTTGTCCAGTAGAGTTGGCCCCAATCTAATTATATCCCTATGGTACAGATTAGCATGTTAATCTTTCTCTGCATTTCTCAGAAAATTGGTAATTAGATCCAGAGACAATGTGATACATGTTCAATTTTTGGTATAAGACACTTCATGGATTGATGTTACCTAAAGAGACAGTAACTGGAAGTCTTTTTTGTGATGTTAGCAGTCACTGATGCTTAATATCTAAATTCACTGTTTCATTAGGGCTTACAAAATCATGATATTCCCATTCTATCATTCATTATTTATTTATTGGAAATTTTTAAAGAGAAATTTTACCTATTTTCAGTCTGTTTCCAATTGTATCCTAGCTTCCACATATGAAAGAAAACATTCGGCCTTTGAGTCTCTGAGTTTGGGATATTTCACTTAGCATATTTTTTTACATCTCCATCCATTTGGTTGCTACAAATACCATGATATAATTCTAATAGTGGAGTAGAATTCCATTGTATATATGTACCACAGTTTTTGAATTCACTCATCCAGTGAAAGGCATCTGGGTTGGTTCCATAGTCTACCTATGGTAAATTGAGCTGCTATAAACATTGATGAAGCTGTATCTCTGCAATATGCTGATACTAGCTCTTTTGGAAAAATACCCAGAAGTGGGATAGCTGGGTCATAAGGTGGTTCCAGCCCTAGTGTATTGAGGAGTCTCCACACTGCTTTCCAGAGTGGCTGTACAAGCTTGCAGTACCACCAGCAGTGTGAAAGTGTTTTATGACACTGGAGGATGAAGTGAGTGGGGCAGGTAGGGTGGGTGGCAATAAAAGAAATATCAAGGCAGCTGGAGGGAGGAAGTGGGGGGGTGGTTATCAACCCAGTGAGGAACCTTCAACTTCCATGAGAAGCTCAGCTAACATAGGGGTAAAGGAGGGGAAACAAGGCATCAGGGGGAATCCAAAGCAGGGGAATCATGAACTGGCATCAGCCTTGGCTTGCTCTGTCATTATGCATGTGATCATGATTATGTGGCAATGATTCCCTCCTATATGTATGACTATGTTGAATGAATTTTTAAAAAAAGAGAGAAATTTTACATTTGATTACCCAATGATACAGCTGCCAAAAGAAAAGGTAAATGCTTGAATTGCTCCTTATCAGTTTTTAAAATAAAGAATTAGTTTCCTAGACTTTTCTGGGGATTTCCACTTAGTTGTTACTGGTGGCAGTATTACGTGGATACTTGGGCCCTCACATGCACATGTGTGTCTGTGGTTTTTTTGTTTCTGTTTTTCTTTCTCTTTTTGGATCAATATGAACACACAGGTTTAAATGTATTTGTTGTGTTTTAATTCATCACAGATATTTCAGATATTTTCCTTATTGATACTCAAATTGTCCCATCTTTATCAAGTGGAAGACTCTTGATGTTATCTCTCTCTAAGAGAAGGACAGAGAAAGAGAAAGAATCAATTTTATTAGTTTTTCAAGTGACTTTCATTGCTCTGACACTTTGTTGTATACATGGTGCTGGCACAGTAACTGCTGAGCCACTGCTCTAGCGCCCTCATGTTGTCCCTTGAGTCTTTTTGTTTGACAGCTTCCTTGCTTTCTATTACAATAAGATGCTTCATGTTAATTTTGAAAATGTTCTGAACACAGGCCAAAAATGAGCTAGTTCTCTAAGAAGCCCAGGTTTCTTTAAGGAAAAAGTGTTTTTCCAAGACCACAACCTAATGAATAGGGATTTCTACTCTTGCTAGTTGACCAAAAGGTTGTTATGGAAAAATTTTAAAATGTTGATAAGATTAACTTCCTATTCATTCCAAATTGGCACTCTTACCAAATTGACCACTATTCTTCCCTAGCAAATTCTACTGTCCACTCTCCAAGAGGAGTAGTTTACACCTCTCCTTTCTGCTCACATCTCCTATATCCACCCTACTTACTTCAACTGATAACCTAATCTTGAATTTCAAAGAAAAATCAACACAATAGGGTGAAAACTACCTCATCTTTCAAACATTAATTCTATTAATCCATCTACATCCTTCTTACATCCTCCCCCTTCTCTCTGGTTATAACGGAACAAATTCCCTTAACATTACTATGGCACTTCCGTGCTCAAGCTCCTTCCCTTCTCAGACTTTCAAAGACTTCACTTCTGTAATTATCCTGTGTTTAAGCTGCACCATCGCTTTTCCTACCAAACTGAATTTATTGACATGAAAACCTGCCCTAATATTATCCATCTCTTCAAAAGACTGAATTTTGTCCCTTATTCTCCCCTCCTTCATAGCAAAGCTCCTAAAATTATTTGCATATTCTTATTGTCTCTGTTTCTATATCTTCCATTATCTCTTCAGTCTATCAGTAAGACTATTCTCCCTATACCTCTCCCTCAAATTCTCCCTAAGACATTAGTTATTAACCCTTGAACACATAGAACAATTGCTCTCAACTCTCAACTTGACTTCTCCATTGTAGACTTTGCCCCTTCTCAAAACACTCATTTTCTGTCCTCTACAATACTGAATCTTCCCGGTTTCCTCCTGATCATTACCTGCTACTTCTCAGGTTCCTTTGTTGCCTCTTCCTCCTCCAACAGTCAGTCTTCTTGATGTTGAACTATACCAAGGCCCTACAATGACCTCTCCTCTCCATGTACACTCTCTTGATGTATCTCAACCAGTCTTACAGTCTTAAACCTCAAGTGTACTCAAAACTTTGATTCTCAAACTTCTATCTTCAACCAGTCCTCTCTTTTGAGCTCCAAACTACAAAACTACCTAACTCTTAATTCTTTCTAATCATTCAGTCCTCAACTAGACCTTAGTTTCTCATACAGAGCTTCCCTGATAACAGTAGACCAAGCACTACCACACCATTTTTATCATTTTCATAATACTTGTATAAATATCTGAAATCACCTTATTTGTTCATGTTTATTGTTTATCTCTTCCCTGGCAGCATCCCCAGCGCATATCTACACACAAAGCAGTAAGTTCCTGAAGTACAGAAACTCTGTTTTGCTCATATTCGCACCCCAATGCCTATATTGCAATGTAGAATTTATCCAACAATATGTACTGACTTCAGTGCAGAAAAAACACAGCATTTATAATCAAATTTTTAAAAAAGCGGGGCAAGGGGAAGGCTGGAGCGGTGGCTCAGCAGTTTTGGCGCTTGCCTGGCAAGCATGAGGACCTGGGTTCAAACCCCAGCACCACATACACAACTACTGTGTTAGAGCAACTAAGGCCATGTGAAAAACTAAATAAAGTTGTTTCTTTCTCTGTTTCTCTCACTGTCCCTCTCTCTTTAAAAAATAAAAAAAATAAAAATTAAAAAATAAAAAACAGAAAACGTGAAATAAATACAGAGTTACATTGACTTATTAAGTAACCATAAGTTGTATCATGACTAATAAGCACTAGAAGGAAGGTTACTGATTATATAAAAATATTAATTTATTAACTTGACAATAAAATATATCCTTTCCTGGATTTACTGCTGTTTCATATAATTTTTTGCTCTCCACAAAGATAATAAGCTTTTCATTAAAAAATATATATATGTATATTATACATTATATATATAAATATACATTATATATGTATAAATACACATATGTATAAATATACATATATGTACTCATATATGTATAAATATGCATATATGTACACATATATGTATAAATATACATATATGTACACATATATGTATAAATATACATATATATTTATATCCCTGCCATAGTCAAATTGACCCCAGGTAATCAGCAGGATCTCAACAAATAACTGTAAATTTAAAATGAAAAATTTTGGAACTTCTTAAGGAAAGAATTTATGTTGAATTATGTTAAGCAGTTCTTGGCAATATAATATTAAATAACATTTCTTAGGAACTTGTCAGCCACAGTTTTCCAAGTAACACTGGTTTCAGGAAATAATCATTTTTTTTAATGAGGGGCAATGAATGATAACAAAATTAATACCAATTAAATGCCAAGATTTTTTATATATAGTTCTAAGCTCAGCTTCAATACAAGAGACATATGCCCACCTACAAAACTTACACAAAGATGAAATTCATTCATAGCAAAACTTTTACTCCTGAAGATGTTTCAATAAGTAAAAAATCTGTAATGTCCCACCAAAGCCAAGAATTGTAAGTTATTTGCAATACTTCCTGGAATGTCTCCATGATTAGAAATATAATGAGATATCCAAAAGTGTTTGGCACAGAAATGATTCATACTTTCTGGTACAGAGTTGGATATGAAACACTAATGTCCAACATATACATAATATACTCATAAAATGAAAATTTAGACAAAGTATTTACCAGTGATTTTTTAAAAGAATACAATTACAATGAACAAAACTTTCTCATTGTCCTTTTTGTTATTTATCCATTTGTTTAAAATATTTAATGTTTATTCAGAGTATGTTAAACAGGCCAACTGAAAACACTCTATTTTTGTGTCTATTTCTTGTAAGAACTGAGACAATTTTAAAATGTGGGGATTTTGTCATACACATAGTTCAAACTTTTCTCATAACCTCTAACAATGCATGTAGTCCACTCATGAAACGTATTTGGAAAAGAATAGTCTTACTTCATGTTTTCTCAGATAACATCCCTAATGAAGATTATTTTATATCAAAACAATTCATTTTATAACAATTAATTTTCTATTATAACTGGATTTATATTTCTTCAGGAAATGGGTTTATAACCCTGCTCCTGGGCCAGCAGAGGAGGCAAGAACTTGGCAGTTTTTATAATACTACTCTCCTTCCATTACAGAAGCTGATTTCACTGTCTTTCCAAACAAGAAAATCATACTCCTCATTTTGTGAGCACTGGGAGTTAAACCAAAGTTAAGTTGTACCAACCGGTCTGCATTAATGGGAAAAATAGTGCAAATGGTCAAGACTTAAGGTGGTTTCACTTATAATTTTTTAAATTTGTGATGGTGGGAACACAATAAACATTCAGTAGAAACTGTACTTCAAATTTTGAACTTTGATATTTCCCTGCACCAGTGATATGTTATGAAACTCTTTGTGATGCTGGGCAGTAGCAGAGGGCCTCAGCTCCAAGTCAGCCACACCATCATAAGAGTAAACAATCAATACTCTACAACACATTATGTGATAAAATGTTCCATTAGATGAACTAAATGCATTTTTGCCTAACAATTTTCTAAATTTATGATGGATTTAATAGGAAATAACCCCATGGCAACTGAGGAGCATCTGTACTTCAGAAAGCTAAACTCAGATAAAATGTGAGCCTAAGGATCAGGAGATAACTAGGAGAAAGATGCAGAGTTAAGAATCATATGGCTAGAGCTGGAAGAAACAGAAGAAATGGAAAGAAGGAAGAAAGAGGGGGGAGGGGGAAATGAAAGGGAGGCGCAAAATTCATACCCACAAAGAATAGGATGACTAAGAAGAGTCCTCAAGAATAAAATGATCTAATAAGTGGAATAATCAGTGTTTTGAAGCCAAGAGAAGTCAAGGGAGAAAAATGTTAAGAAGGCATGGTCAAACCTTGGAATAAATTTTTTAGAGAATACTTGAAACTATATTTCAAAGAAGTTTTTTTCTTGAATTCTTTGATTTAAATAGCCAACATAATACCTCATGACTACCAAATATTTAATGGATTGCCTACAGATTAAAACATTTTCTTTCATAATCATTACCAGGAAATTAACACTATATATTTCTACCATTTAATCCTGACATCATTCACATTTCACCCCTTGTTTCAATGATGTCCTTCCTAATAAGAGTCTAATTCAAAATCCTACAGAGTAATTGTCATATCTCTTTGATCCCCTTCAATCTGGAACACTCCCTTAGTCTCTCCTCAAGTTTCATGTATCTTAATATTTTTGAAGTTACAAATGTTTTTATAGGATGTCCCTCAATTTGAGTTTGTGTGGTGTTCTCTAATGTCCTTTGCAGGATCACAAAAGTGATGCTGGCTGTTTCCTGCTTACTCTCAAGCAGCACCCTCACACTGCCCTAGCCCCAGCTTGTCTCATTACTGAGGAGAGTTACTTTGATCACTTGATTAAGGTGGTGTCCTCGAGGCTTCTTTACTACACAGGCACTCCTTTTCTCCTTTGTAATTAACATGTATTTTGTGGGGAATTCTTCAAAACTCTGCAAATGTTTTGTTTCTTCATCCAACTTTCAGTTATTAATTTACTTATTCATATCATTATTGGCTCATGGCTTATTATTTTACTCAGTAGGGTGCAGGGTTTTTCAGGGGGGCTTTGTTTAGTTTTGTTTACAGTGTTGGCGATGGATCCCAGGGCCCCACACATTCTAGGCAAGCACTCTACTACTGAAGCACAGCCCAGGACACCTGATGCTTTTTGGTTTTTTGTTTTTGGGTTTTTTCTTTTTGTTTGTTTGTTTTGTTATGTTTTTAGAGTAAGAAAAGGAGAAAGAGAGAGAAAGAGAAAATCAATATTATTTATTTTTTCATCTGACCTTTGTTTCCCTGACACTTAGTTGTGTGTGTGGTGCTAGGGTTTGAACCCAGGTCCTCCTGCATGCCAGGCAAGCTCTCCAACGACTGAGCCACTGCTCCAGCCCTGAAACCCTGTTTTTACTCTTGCAAATATGATTCATTTGACGGTCACCTCTCCCAGATGAGGCCAATTTGGCTTCTCTGACCTTTTGACATGTCCCCATTGTTCTTTACATACTTCCTTACCTTCTGGTACAACACATACCAAATTTATCTTTTACTTCGTTCTGTGTCAGCCCTGAAATCAGCAGTTTCTCTAAGGAGTTCTAGTTCCTATTGGTGGAGAATGGTATTTAGATCTGAGCTGTGTGTTCCATGTGACTGAGTTGATAGTGTTCCTGGGCCAACTCAATGGACACAGCTAGAGAACATATTTATGATACATATATCATACATACCTATGTGTTTGCATGTGTGTATACACATACACACTCATTTATACCTACACCTAGATACTGAAAACCTTAAATTCACAATAATGCCATCAGGGTTCCTTCTAATTTTCTCCATCCAGTTTTCACTTTCTCCTATTGAGACAAGTCTGGACCCATTGTGTTTAGTGTATCCACTTATCTGATCATTCCTCCTGAATGAAATCTTCTCTCCTCCTTTCCCCAAGTGGAAACCCCACTTACCTCACCAGCCTCCAACCTCTGAAGGAGGAAGCCCTGTACATCAACGCCCTCTTCGCCCCTTCCCCGGTGACAACTGGCAGTGGCCCACCATCCTCCTTCCCTCACCTTGCTGGCCTTTTTCACCTGGAGTCAAGTCTACATGGGTGTTCCAAACTCAACCCTCACCATTTCATGCAGGGTCCCCAACCCTTTCAATCAAAGAACAGAACAAAGATAAATGATGCAGAGAAAACACAGCCTCACTGCTGCGGCTACCTCTGTGGAACACAGAAAAACTGGTGCTGAGTGCACAAAAAGAGGTTTTAATTATCCACAGCTGCTAGAGGGATGACAGCCTAGTGAGTACTGTTATACAGTAAAAATTTTTTATCCCTTTTCTTATCATACCTGTGGGAATTTTCTAATTTTTTTGTCTTTCACTTTTCTTTGTTGTTTTCCATAATATGAAACAAATTGGTTTTATCCTTCCAGATTTAATACTTCTTTTAACCAAACAAAACCCTGTTTCATCGATCACTTTTTAAAACCCGTCTAAAATTTCAGCATTATCTGTGAGGCAAGGGACTAATATTCCACTAGATGTCTTTCCAAATATCACTTCTGGCATAAGTACTCTTTGACCTCATCGGTCCTTTCCTTTAACACCTGCTTTGCCTCTTCCTCTAAATTATCAACCTCTCCTTATCAAACTTCCTCCTTTATTCAACTAGATGCTATCCATTCTGCCAACATTTCTTAACTCCTTTATCTATTTCTCTATAGCACCCTCAAAAACCTCCAAATCTAAATTAATCCACCAGCTTTCTCTTCTCTTCCAATTCATCTACAGAATTACGCTTACAGAAGCACTCTACCAGGTATGTGAGGTCCATCAAGACTCTCTAGTTCAGCCAGCTCCTCACAACTCAACATGCCTTCCTCAAGTGTGTCCCACTTGCTATTCTTAGATTCTCCATGAGAGCTGCATCACATTTCCTCTGCACCTCATTCCCACTCCAAAGAGAAAACAGGGGCTCTCAGCTCCTACCTATCCATCTATAAACTTCCTTCCATCAGTACCTACTTTTCTTCATCATATTATTACCATACATATGTCAGTGTCTCTGTCCCCAAGGCCAGTCATTTAATGCTGTCACTCTGGCTACTCCTCAGTCTTCTTCAGTCTCCTTTGTTTCTGCTTATACCTTCAATGCTGGCATTCTCTAAGTTCAAATGTTCAATGTTTCTCCTTTTTATTCTAATGAAAAATGAAAGCCTAGAGACTCCTAGCTTTGCTCCCACCCTTTGATTCATTTTCAAAGCCCATTTTGTCTCAGCTTCAGCTATGTACGATCATTTGGCTGTATCTCCCATTTGTGGTCCCACCCCTGCACTTGGCATTTGATCAACTACTTCAGCCTGAGAACTATCCAGTTTCCAATTCTAGTAATCTTTTAAGGGTTCATTTAGGAAATCATCCAAAACCTCCAGCTCCTCGTCACTGCCAGACGAGCTCCTAATTGCTTATCAGAGACCATTGAAGAGTTAG
This sequence comes from Aplodontia rufa, assembly GCA_004027875.1. Classification (NCBI taxonomy): domain Eukaryota; kingdom Metazoa; phylum Chordata; class Mammalia; order Rodentia; family Aplodontiidae; genus Aplodontia; species Aplodontia rufa. Next base: position 9,599 of record PVKS010042261.1, read on the forward strand.
CTCCTCTTGAAAATATTTCCTGAGTCACATTCTCAAGCTGAGTTTGGAATCCCTCTGTAATCCCACAGAACCTTGCTATTTTTCTCCACTCAAACCTTTATCATCCTGTCATATAACTTTTCACTTTCTTATAAATTTTCCCTACTAAGATTACAAACTCTTGAAGTCATGAATTCTGTGTTTCTTATGAAAGAAAAGAAGGAAGGGCTAAAGCAGCTCAGCAGTTACAGTGCTTGCCTGGCATCCACCACTTTGAACCCCAGCACTACATACACAATGAAGTGCTGGAGCAACAAAAGCCACATCAAAAGACTAAACAAAATTGATTCTCTTTCCCTCTCTATTAAATAAAGTAAAGAGAAAAGAACACAATTCATATGTGATTGGAGCACAAGCTACTCCAACAGTTGTTGAAACTGTGGAAAAATTCTAGGACGCAGAACATTCAGGAGCTATGGGATCAGTGGGAATTTGGGGGGGTCTTCTGAAAATGACTAGGCCCAAAGGAACAGAGAGAAAAATATTTTTTTAAATTGGGGACAATAACCCAAGGAAAAATAGAAAAATCATAACCGGTGCTAGGCTCTAAGACTCGGAATACTTGGTGGCGAAAAGATCAACAATGAGAGAACTTAGTGTGAGTACTAGACCTCAGTGACAGCAAAGGAATGAGAAACAGAACCACTGACAGTTCCAGAGCTACTATATCTAAGAAGAATCACAACTCATGAAACCATATCAGCCTTAGAAGAAAAGTGATAACTAAGGCGGTTTAAGTGTTTCCAGTTTGAGTCCTAAAAGTGCTTAGATATAAAAGAAGGTTTAGGGGCCACTGAATATTAATTCTATTACAGAAATAAAAGAAATATCAATTGAAAAGAAAAGTAGATTTCTTATTGTCTCTGGATACCTACCTTTAAGAGAAAATTTGCCTTATTATCATATAAAATCCTAATCATACTAGTATAAGTGCTCATTTTCTCTGTATAACTATTTAATTTTGTTCTGTAACAATTATGTGAATCTATTTTATTGCAAATATTTCCTAAAGCTTTTTTTCTAGATGTAATCCTCATTAGTATGGTGGGCAGATTGTTTTAGGATGAACTCCAACATTTAAAGGCCTCTTGGTGTCCACACTTCGATAACTCTCAGAATATACACACAAGGGATTTCACTTTGATTAAATTATGCTAACACAGCTTAATGACAGGAAGATTATCTGGGTGACTCTGCACCATTTCAAAATAAGTATTTCCCCCAGCTAGTCACAGAAGAGAAGATAAGAGGTTCAAGGCATAAGGACTCCAAACACTGTTGCTGACATTGATAGAAAAGGCTAAGTGTCAAGTAATAAGCCCTGCTTGTAGAAACTGAGAGCAACTCCTAGATGACAGCCAGCAAGGAAACGGGGACCTGATTGCTGAAGATTCAAGGAATTCGATTCTGCTAACAAGAATGAGCTTGTAAGCAGATTTTTCTGCAAGTCCCTAAATGGGAACATAGTCCAGTTGACACCTTGAATTTACCTTTGGGATACCCTGGGCAGAGAATCCATCTAATCCATGCCATAATTCTGACCCAAATAATTTTAAACTAATAAATAGATATTATTGTAAGCTGCCAAATTTATGTTAATTTGTTACAAAGCAACAGAAAATTAATACAAATAATGTAGATATAAAAAGTAAAATTCAGACACTCATTCCATCATTTATAGACATGAAATAGTGCTAGACAATAGGGAAAATACAAAAGGACCATCCACATAATGCTGAATGCCTCAGTTGTCACTTCTGTGACCAAATTGCCAATGCATAGCATTAATGGTTCAGGACTGAATAGCTTAGATAGATGGATACAGGTTCCAGAAATCAAAAATGGGAACTAAGATTGGCAATATTCCTCTAAATGGTGGTAAAATGCTAGCTACCACAATTCAATTTCAATTGCAAATCAACTGCTTAATTAGAAGGTCTGAGGCTTAAAGATAAAATGAGAGTGATCAGAAGAGTATGGAGATATGGATTACTAGATGTCTTTTGGGGAACTAGCAGTCCTTAGGGTGGCATTCCTTTTGGCTTGATTTTCTTTCCATGATAGAGGATAAGCTTTAAAGAAGCAGAATTGTAGCATAAAAATGCATTTTAATGACGTATACAAAGTATATTAATAAACTTAGTTCTGATTCTCTAATATTTCCCTTGAGAATTAATATTTAACTGTTAATTATATTACATTTTTGGCCTTTATACATTTCTAATTTATTGTATTTAGTCCTTTGATTTTAAATGTGTCTTTAAAATCCAATAAAACTATATGTGTTATTCTCACAATTTTGGACACTGATTACATAACATAATTTACTGAGTGGATCCTGTTGTAGTTTATGGCTTTATACTGCTGAAGGGCACTGGATAGGAAAAGCAGTTTTACTCATAGCTATGAAATCTTAGAACAGTTAGTTAACTTCTCTAACCTCAATAATTTACAATCAAGTAAAACAGGAGGGGATCTAGAATGATGCATTAAAACTGTGACTCAATGTTCTGTGAAATCTGGATTATCTTTTCTAATCTTGAGATTATAATAAAGACCTTTCCTAATTTATTTTCATCTTCCTCTGCAATATATGCTTGCTACTAAAGAACTGCAGGAAAGTTGAGTGGAAAAATCCTTTTATTGACTTTTTACATAAAAATAAAAATTCTTGAAAGAATTTTCTTTATAGAGATCTTGCCTACTTTTCCTTGTTGTTTTAGGCACATGATTAAGCATCAGGTCACTACATGAAGAAAATGGAAGGATCACCAGTGGGAAATCCAAGACTTATCTGGTTGCTAATAGCCCACCCAGGAAGTATCATTGGAAATCTAATTTCTACTGATACTGAACTGATTATAGGCATTTTGTATATCTATTGAAATGAATAGTGCTGTTTCATGATTTTAAAATATATTCTCTTATTTTGAGAATCTTAGCTGCTAATATTATTTTTAAATGATTCTCTATTTTTTCCAACAAATCAGTGACCTACATAAATGCAAAATTTGCCATCATAAAATTAAAATATTCTCCTTGGTAAGATGGAGATAAAATCTTGCATTTGCAAAAATAAAAAAATAAAAATAAAAACTGGTAGAAAAATGACACTTCTATTTTCCAAAATGAGAAATGTTAATTAGTATTGTTACATTATTTATTATGCCCACTATTCAGTGGTAATTTTAAACAATGTTTCACCAACATAAAAAATGGCATTTACTGGTGAGAACATGTCACCCATGCCAACAGCTGCGATCCCCCAGCAATTCTAAACAAAAGTTCGCACTGCAGGAATTAGACATGGTCTTAAACAGTAGAATCAGCCCCAGTCTGTGAGCAGAGAGAATGTCTCAAATTCATTAACACCAAAAGAAAAAAGCTTTATAATAATGGGCTTAAACAGGGTGTTACACCAGATCTGCCGCTGCTGGCATCACAGCTGAGGGGCAGGGATTTATCCTGGTGGGGAGGAAGGAGGGCATAAGTAATTTAACTCACACACAGTTGTGAACACCCAAACAGATTCCTGCAATTGCAGTGTGTGGTGGCCGAATCTCTGGCTATGGGGAAGATTTAATTTCACTCGAAATAGTGACCCTACCAGCTGTTTGAGCATGGGAATGAACTGTCCAGCACCATCATTTTGAGATTTCCCTGAGGGCAGGGCTCAACACTCTTTCCTCAAAATTGAAACCAGACCCATCCAATATACCTGGATTAGGGGTCTCAGTCTGGAGGAGCACAGAAGTTGATCTAATCACTCTGTGTCCTGGCTGTATGCCCAGGGAGCTCTGTGGGACTGGGGACCATCTCTCCTGCTCATGGGACGTGCAATTGGTGGCTTCCTACCTGCCCTCTTACACACCTGAACAGGAGGAGTCTGTGATCAGAACTTGGCTCAATATTTACCCAAGGTGGCCACTGGGCTGCAATTACTTCAAAAACTTCCTGAAACTCAAAGGCAGGGACTAGCTTCAGCCTCTGAAACCTATGAACAAAAGGGACAGCCTGGGCTCACATTCAGATCCCAATTTCTGTGCATAGCCAAGACTTCATAGGTCCTGAGCTCTCTCCAGGTAGGACTGGGTTTCCACCCCACATACTGGTTGCAATTGAGACCTACATAAACACTGGTCTAGTTAGCCTGGTGTCTCTTTCATGCCTATCTTCCCTTGCTGAGATTATAACAACCCCACACAACATCTCGTAGGGCCACTAAAACCCACAAGATATCCAACAGTGGGGCAAAAGCAATCCCAGACAAGCTAACTTCAGGTTAGCCACTCTCCTTCGAACAGTCAGAGTCTCACACATCTACACCATGATCTACTAGACTCCCAACAGCTTCTGGGTCCCCAGCTTAAGAGGGTCAGGAGTTTGATCAGGCAAAAAATAATCTGCCCAAGAATGCATCACAAGTGGCACTGAACTCTACTCTCATAGGAAGCAGGAAAGGGCAGAGTCTTCTGCCACTCCACAGCAGAAAAATTTGGCAAGACCTCCTAGGAAAACCCACGGCCATCAGAGATTATCACTTCATCCCCTCCAACAAGCTCAACTGGGAAGAGTCTAAAGCTAGATGCCAGCTATGAACACTTCCCCAATGGTACACACTGACCTAAGCGGCAAAAACTCTGAACCTTCCCATCTCCCCTCTTTTTTTTTTTTTGTGGATGTTGTTTCATATTTTTAACTTTCTTAATTTTTATGCCTTTTATCTCTATTGTTATTACAGAAATTCATGTTCTTTGATGTATATATTTATTTGTTCATCTGAATGTATAAGTGGTTGGTTTCTACTGTCACTGTGTCTTCTCAAGCTTAACTGCTATCACCATACTGTTGGAGCCTCACTGGGGAAACTTTTCATGATAGTAAACTAGCCCTCAGACTCGTTGGGTCGAAGAGAACCACGCTCCATACTAACCTCTTCTTCCCAGTACTCTGGCAATTCCTAAACTATATGCTGTTTTCTCTCATCCTCACTCAAAGTCTTTACCCCACTCACATACCTTTTCTATCTCTTCCTTATTCTTAATTGAATAGCCTACACAATACTAATACCTTATAGCTCTTTATTCAAACTCATGAGTCCCACACTACCTCCCTGCCTCACTTCCTTGGCTTTCTAGACATTATCTCTCCCCACTTAAAGAGGCTCTTCAAACTGAAGAAAAGGTCATTCTTGGGAACGGGCATTTGCTTGCTATCTTAATATATTATGAGAGCTCTCATGGAAGAAAACTGCTCCTATAGGTACTAATTACATTAAAACTGTATTTGTTGAAACTGTCTGGTATATGCACCTAAAGGCTCACAATTCTTCACTGACTGAACTGGCAACTAATGATCTGTGCTTCCCAAATTGCACCACATCTCAACAAAGTAAAGACATAAGAAACTCCAATAACCCCTACAAGAGTAATATTCACTATCGGTATTCAAACCACACCCCTGTAACTGAAAATGAGGAAAAAGGGACAAAACTCTCCTCTTCAACCTCACAGTACCCCATCCAAGGACTCCATGGTCAAGATCCTAGATGAAAACCTAGAAAAATGTATCAACAATGTGAATAGTAACTCAAAGAGCTGAAAGAAGAATTAAGAGATCAGAGATCAGTTTCAAGAGATGAGAGACAACTTATATATGGAAATAAGGGAACAATTCCATGAGATGAAAGACCACATTTATAAAAAGTTAAAAATTACTCTGAAAAGAGATGTGGCAGAGCTCTCATAATTGAAAAATTTTGACAACCAAATCAAATGTTCACTGGAAGACACTAATACCAGAATAAACTCACATTTGATAAGATGAGAAGAAATAACTTGAGACTAATTGGACTTGATGAAAACATCGAACAGCAAACAAGGGGCATTAAGAA
>PVKS010042262.1:0-15531 GCA_004027875.1 Aplodontia rufa
TAAGTAATAGAAAGCCCAGGTGTAAGTGTTTGATGAAGAATCCAAGCCAGTGCCATCACTTTTGTGATGAATCCTGGGTCCCAAGACTCCACAGATACCTACCATATAGCTTTGTAGACAAGCAGGCTGACAGAGTCACCCTGGCCATTTCATTCTGCACCCACTTTGACAATTGAATCTCGATTCCACCCAATACTGTGTCTTTATCTTTCTGAGCCTCTGTTTCCTCATCTCTAAAGAAAGGTGTAGAGTTACTGCCTGAGACAGTGGCAGAACGCATTTCCCCATTAATATCAGCCAAGATGGCAATGCCAGTAACAAAATCCTTTTGGTGCCAGGGACCTCACTACTTGCTGTGGTGACACATGTCACCTCTGGACAAATTTGAGTGTTGAGTGGGTCCTCCTCAAACTGAACAAAAGTTATCTCCCGGGAGCCACCCACTTTTGGCTAAGGCCATCCCTTTTGTCATGATCCCCTGTTTCTCTTCACATGACAAGCTTTCCAACGTGGGGACACCACGGTGACACCTTACCACTCCTGCCCCACTCTAGCTTTCTTCTTTCCCTGTGGCTGCAGCCTCTTCTGAGTTCCCTCGCTCAGTGGGTGATGAGTCGATTCTGTGTCCACTTGGAGGGTGTGCCCTGGTCCCTCTGCATGGCCTCCCTCTGAATGGGCTCTGATGTCACCAAGGCACACTGCCCCATGGCATCCCAGGCTCAGTCCTATGCACGTGAGGACCACAGTGGCATCCCCACTGAGAGGCTGTGTTTGTCTGAATGTGACCTGAAATCAGACTCCTTTTGTCCATCACAGACCCCTTTCCCTCCCATTGAACTCAGGGTCCTCTAAGTCTCCATCCACACAGAGTGGTTTCAGGACATTACATCTAGCCAATCCACATGCACCTACATAGCACATACCAGTCTTACGTGTGGTTGTGATCTAGCCAATCCACACACACGTACAGAGCACATACCAGTCACACGTATGCTCTAGAATGTGCGTGCGTGCACATGTACAGCTCAGTTAGCATCCAGTAGTCTCCACTGTTCTCTGAATGCTCAGCTGGTTTTTAAATCCTCAGACGAGCCCTTGTTATCTTTAATTCTTTCTGCTTTTTCTCATGAGATTCAGCTCATTGCTTTGCCAGGATCTTATTAGGTAATGCCTCTTTCACCTCAGTACACCTGCAGTTCTTCCAAGTTTCTTGTCATCTCGCACTCTGGTCTCCACTTTGGAACCCTGATTAACACACTGGCCAGCTGGGACCAGGGCAGCTTTGTGCCAGGCCATGGTGTCTGCCCCGTAGTTAGGTCCAGGTGGTATTACTCTATTGACAATATATTTCAAATTATATCATGATACGTCTGCCCCTGATTTCAAACTGAATGCTTTGTGTTTGCTTATAAGTTTTACCCCTAAATGCAAATATTTCAATAATTCCAAGTTAATTTTTTGCCATTTTTATTATTAATGGTTATATATGGAATGTTTACTTTCACAATGAATGTAAATACAAATTCATTTTGTTCAAATTGTTTAGACTCTGTTTGTCTAAACATCCTCTGAATTCTCCCAGTGAGAAGGAAACCATAAAAGGAGGTTTACACACCTAAGCAGAGTTATCTTGGGTCACACTTAAGAGCTAAGAGACAGAAAACCTGCATGTTACAAATAAAATAGGCAATTGTTTGGGCATTTTAAAGTCAACCCACCACAAATATTTTTAAATAAAAAAATCGTGTCCCATTTTGTTTTGTAGACAAATTATAACAAATATGTAAAGAATAGAAAATTACAATCTTATCTAAACTTTTCCAGATAAAAAGGAGTACATTCTCCAACAGAACAAGGCTGTGTGTCTATGCCATCACCAGACAAGGAGAAAGGGAATGCAGGCCCATCCTTGTTCTGAACATAAATGCACAAAAAACAAGTTGAGTTTTTGGCCACACAACTCTAGCAGCCCTTAGAGAAGGTGATGGTTAGCATTTGCTAAATGCTTACTATGTTCCAGGCACTGATCTTTTACCCATGTAACTCTCCCCTGATAGCTTAGGAGGGAGGAACTACCCTTATCCCATTTTATAAAATGCTTGGTGACCAAGTTGAATCTACCCCAGGAAGGCAAGGATGGCTTAACATGCAAAATGTAACCAACAGGAGAAATCACGTGGTCAGCACAAGCATCTCACAAAGCTCAGGACCTATTCATGCAAAACAATTGCAAACTAGGAATTTTGGAAAACTCCTTTAATCTGATCTAGAGGATATTTATGTATTTTATGGTGAAACAGTGGAGGCATTGTTTTGAAGTGAAGAATGAGACAAGGATGTTACTACATCTACTGCTATTGACTGTGGCACTGGAAGCCCTTACCTCAAAAAGAAAAATAAAGAACATTAGATGAATCAGAAAGGAAATGGCAGAACAAAAATTATATCTAAAAATTATGAATGTCTGAAGTATAAATTACAAATACTCTCCAGTCAGTCTTTAGACACAGTAAGAGAAATTTCAATAATTCAATGAATAGAAACCAGTTATTTGTCTACACGCCAGCAATGATAAATTGAAAATATAATACTTAAGAGTATTATTTAAAGTAGAAAAATACATGAAAACTAGAGAGGAAAATGCATGTGACTTTTGAATATAAAATTATAAAATCTTTTTGAAAGCAAACAAGAGAAAAGCAAATGAATCTATATATTATGTTCTTGTAACAAAGACATCAATTTTCAACAAACTCAGTGAGATATTAATAAAATGACAATAGAGATCTCCACTAAAGATGACAAATGGATTTTAAATTCACGAGTAGATGAAGTGGAGCAGATAGCCAAAGCTGTTTTGCAGAAGATGGGAGCTGTGAGGGAGGATGAGGCAGTGATTTCCCTACCAGATATCCAGGAACTGTGAATCATAGTACAAGGAGGTGCAGCCCCAGCGCAAGAATAGGCAAGAACCCATGTGACAATGGAGAGGTCAGGATGGCCCATGTGTACGTGGAAATGGGACCTGGGGCAGGGGAATCTTTGCAATGGAAGAGTAGACTATTCTGTAAATGGTTCTGAGGCAATTGTCTGCACAACAGCCTACACAAATTAATTTCAGGTGTAAGAAAGACATAAATGTAAGACAAAAGCTTAAATCTCTACATTAGTAAAATTCAAAGTCTAATCATGATAACAGCAAACTAGCAATTTACTTATTCTGACAGAGTATTTACAAAAACCCCAAACTAAAATTATATCATATCATAAATTAAAATCATACCTAATCAGAAAATATTGAATGCTTCCTCTTGAATTAAAAAATAAAGCAAAGAGCCCTTCTGGAAAGTGCCCAGGTCACTGCCCCATAGGACCCCAAGTGGAGCAGCCCCCACTACCTGACAAGATGGGCCAGATCTCTTCTGGTCTGGCCCATACTCAGGACAGCCCCAAGGAGCAACCCTGCTTGAAGCAGCCCCTGTCTGCCTGATGCCAATGTGCAGGCCCAGGCCTCTTCTGGCCCAGGCCCAGCCAGCACCTGGGACACCACCAGGTAAGACCCCAGCCAGAGTGCCTCCACCACCTGATACACCAGACCAGGCCCCTTCTGATCATGCGTGCACCCAGGACAGCCTTGAGGAGCAGCCCCACTGGAGCAGACCCCACCCACCTGATGCCCCACATGCAGGCCCAGGCTTCTTCTAGCCCAGGATGGGCAAACACCCAGGACACCCTCAGGGCATCTCAATTCAGAGATCCAGAAGAAGCTCTTCAAAAATGAAGAAACAAACTAGAAAAGTTTTGCCTCAGACCCACAACTGCCCTAACAAGGAGACCACGGATAGAGAGTGGTTTGAAAACCTTGAAAACTTATCAACACTCTGATTACTAAAGGAACAGTGAACTAAAAGAAGATATAATGAAGGGACTGAGAATATCCAAGGGATGAAAAACTCTGTTATCAAAGAAATAGACAATCTGAAAGAGGAAGTAAAAAACTGAAGTCTTCAGTTAATCATATTAGAGGAACGATGGAAGAATTTAAAATAGACTAACTTCTGTGGAAAAAAGAACCTCAGCTCTAGAAGAAAGAGCACCCAACAATGAGGATAGACTGACTAAGCTTGAGTGCACAGATGACAGAAAAGAAAAACAACCCACACAGCATGAGCAGAATTTGCAAAATGTCTGGAAGAAATCAGAAGAAACAATATAAGAATAATTGGGATACAAGAAGAAATTGAAATGCAAAGAAACAACATAAAGAAAATTCACAATGAAATAATTAAAATAACTTTTCCACATATTAAAATAGAATCAGAAATGTTCATTCAGGAAGCTTATAGGACCCCTGATAGGCCCAATCAAATGAGAAGCTGAGACACATCATATTCAAAATGTACAACAGGGAAATCAAGGAAAGAATATTAAAAGCTGCAATAGAGAGATGCCAAATCACATTCAGAGGCAAACCAATAAGGATCACATCTGACTTTTCAGCTCAGACTCTGGAAGCAAGAAGATCCTGCAAGGAGATCTTCTAACGTCTGAATGACTACAATTGGCAGCCAAGAATACCATACCCAGTAAAACTCAACTTCAAATTCGATAGAGAAATAAGAATATTTCATGATAAGACCAAACTTACAGCATTCATGAACAGAAAACCAGCATTACAAAGAATCCTCAAAGATAAACTATAGATAGAAGAACAAGCAAACAATCATTAAAGACAGCAAAGAACTCACTAATGAAACATGATGACTATGAACCACAACCACGTAACTATTCTAACACTGAATATGAATGGTCTCAATGCACCAATCAAAAGATACAGATAGGCTGGAGCGGTGGCTCAGCGGTTTTGGTGCTTGCCTGACAAGCACAAGGACCCAGGTTCAAACCCCAGCACCACGGACACAACTAAGTGTTGGAGCAACTAAGGCCATGTGAAAAACTAAATAAAGTTGTTTCTCTCTTTCTCTGTCTCTCAATGTCCCTCTCTCTTAAAAAAAAAAAAAACAAAAAGTAAAAGAAAAAGATACAGATTAGCAAACTGGATCAAAAAACAAAATCCAACAACATGCTGCTTACTGGAGGCCCACCTTACAACTGATGATATCTACAGATTGAGGGGGGAAAGATGGGAAAAAGCTAGCAGGCATATGGCCCAAGAAAGCAAGCTGGTGTTGCAATACTTATATCCAACACAATATATTTCATACATCAACCAATCAGAAGAGATAAACAAGGCCCATGCATCCTAGTAAAGGGAACAATACAATAGGAAGAAATATCCATAGTAAATACATAATCTCCAAACACCAACACTCCCAACTATGTAGATAATTTACTCCAGGATATTAACCACTTGTAGACCTCAACACAATAATATTGGGAGACTTTACTATTTAATACTTTTCTATCACCAATAGACATATTATCAAAGAAAAAAAAATAATAAAGAGATCTCCAGCCTAAACAACTCCATAAATCAAATGGACTTAACAGACATCTATAGAATATTCCACCCCAAATTGGCAGAATATACCTTTTTTTCAGCAGCACATGGATCCTTCTCCAGAATAGCTCATATCCTCATTCACAAAGGAAATCTCAGAAAATATAGAAAATAGAAAATATTCCACATGTTCTATCAGACCATGACACCATGACCCTAGCAATTAACTGCAAAAATTATAACAGAAAATACACATATATATGGAGATTGAATAATATCCTATTAAGAGAACAATGCATCCAAGAAGATGTGAGAACAGAAATTAAGAAATTCTTGGAAGTGAAAGAAAATGAAGACACACATATCAAAACCTCTGGGACATCATGAAAGCATTCTTGAGGGGAAAATTTATAGCACTTGCTGTCTACATTAAAATTCAGGAAAGATCTCGAATAAATAAGCTTTTGCTCCAACTCAAATCCCTACAAAAAAGAAGAACAATCTAAGCCCAAAGCCAGCACAAGATAGGAAATAATCAAGATTGGAGATGAAATCAATGAAATTGAGAACAAAAAAATAATACAAAGAATTGATGAAATGAAGATCTGGTTCTTCAAAAAAATAAATAAAATTGACAGACCCCTAGCCATTCTCAACAAAAAGAAGGAGAGAAATGAAGCAAATCAGCAAAATCACCAATGAAAAGGGAGTGATCACCACTAACTCCATGGAAATCCAACAGATTATAAGAGCATGTTTTAAAAAACTATACTCCTTTAAATTAGATAATCTGAAAGACATGGATACATTTCTAGACACCTAAAACATCCCCAAATTGAGACAGGATGAGATTGAATGCCTAAATAGCCCAATAACAGGCACCAAAATCCATATAGGAATTAAAAGCATTCCCAAGACCTGATGGATTCCCCACTGAGTTTTACCACACTTTTCAGGAGGAGCTAACACCTCTTCTTATTAAGCTATTCTAAGAAATTGAAAAGGAGGGAACTCTCCCAAACACTTTTTATGAGGCAACCACAACTCTGATAACAAAACCAAACCAAGACACAAAAAAAGAGAACTACAGACCAATATCCCTGGTGAACATCAATGCAAAAATCCTTAATAAGGTTTGAACGAACTGCATTAGAAACACATCAAGAAGAAAACTCACCAGCATCAAGTGGGCTTCATTCCAGGGCTGCAAGCCTGGGTCAACATGCACAGATCAATAAATTAGATTGATCACTTACAGAATTATGGACAAAACCCATATGAACATCTCAATTGATGCAGAAAAGATCTTCGATAAAATCCAGCACCCATTTATGATCAAAACTCTAAAGAAGATAAGAATCAATGGAACTTATCTTAATCATGTAAAGGCCATATATGCCAAACCCTCAGCTAGTATAGCAGTAAATGGAGAAAGGTTGAATGCATTTCCACTAAATTCAGGAACAAGACAAGGTTGTCTTCTCTCACCACTTTTATTCAACATATTTCTTGAGACCCTAGCAGGAGCAATCAGGAAAGAGCAGGAAATCAAAGGGATTAAGAATAGAAAGAGAGGAACTTAAACTATCCCTTTTGCTGATGACATGATCTTATATCTGGAAGATCCAAAAAACTCCAACAGAATACTGCTTCAGCTTACAAACAGATTTAGCAATGCGGCAGGCTACAAGATCAATGCCCATAAATCAATAGCTTTCCTATACACTAACAATAGTAGGACAGAAGAAGAAATCAGGAAATTGGTCCCATTTATAATATTTTCAAAAAGAATAAGATACTTAGGAATTAATCTAACAGGGAACTAAAAGACCTCTACAAGAAAAATTATCAAACATTGAAGAAAGTAATAGAAAACCTGAGAAGGTGGAAAGACATTCTATGCTCTTGGTTAGGTAGAATTAAAACAATTAAAATGGCCATTCTGCCAAAAGCACTGTAGAGATTCAATGCAATCCCCATCAAGATACCAATGTCATAATTTACAGATATAGAAAAAGCAATTGTCATATTTATTTGGTACAATAAGAAACCCAGAATAACCAAAACATCACTGAGCAAGAAAGACGAAATGGGTGGATTCGCAATACCAGACCTAAAAGTACACTCTAGAGCCGTAGTATTAAAAGCATCATCAAAGGAATGAAGACCAATGGAATAGAATAGAAGACTCTGAAGTCTAATCTTTGACAAAGGGGATCAAAATATAACATGGAAGAATGACAGCTATTCAACAAATGGTGCTGGACAAACTGGACAGGCATTTGCAGGAAGTTGAAATTAGAACCTTATCTATCACCTTGCACAAAAATCAAATCAAAATGGAACAAGGAATTAGAAATTAAATCAGCTACCATACAACAGCTAGAAGAAAAATCAGAACCACTCCAGCATTTGGGAGTTGGCAAAGACTTTCTCAACGAGACTCCTAAAGTGAAGGAATTAAAGTAAAATATCAACGAGTGGGATGCTATTAAACTAAAAATCTTTTGCTCAGCCAAGAAATTGGCCAAAATTGTCAAGAGACAACCTACAGAATGGGAGATAATCATGGCCTGTGATTCCTCTGACAGGATACTAATATCCAAAATCTACAAAGAACTCAAAAACCCTAATAACAAAAACCAAACAATCCAATGAATAAATGGGCCAGAGAGCTAAACAGAAACTTCTCAACAGAGGAAACTGAGCAAGCCAATGAACACATGAGAAATTGTTCTAAATCACTAGTAATTGATCAGAGAATTGCAAATCAAAACTACAATAAGTTTTTACCTCACTCCAGTCAGATTGGAAAAAATGAAGAATACAAACAATAACAGATGCTGGAAGGGTTACGAGGAGACAGGAACACTAGCACACTGTTGGTGGAACTGCAGACTGGTCCAGCCCCTCTGGAAAGCAGTGTGCAGAACCCTCAAAAATTTAGGGATGGATCCACCATATGATCCAGCTATCCCTCTTCTGGGCATTTTCCCAGAGGAGTTAGAATCAGCATGTTACAGTGATAGAGAAAAATCTGTGTTCATAGCAGCTCAATTTACAATAGCTAAATTATGGAACCAACACAATGCCCCTCACTGGATGAATGGGTCCAAAAGTGTGTGTGTGTGTGTGTGTGTGTGTGTGTGTATACACACACACAAGGGAATTCTACTCAGCTATTAGAAACAATGATATTGTGGCCTTTGAAGGTAATGGATGGCAATGGAAGAAATCATGCTGAGCAAAGTTAGCCAAACTCAGAATCAAGGGTCAAATGTTTTCCTTAATTTGTGGAGGCTGGAGCTAAACCCATGCTTGGGTGAAAGGTAAACTCATGTATTAGACCCAGCAAAGGCATAGAAACACATAATCTAGGACAACCATAGACACGCTACAGGCAGAGGGGAAGGGGAGGTAGCGAGGATAAGGGAGGGATCTAAAGAGATAATCAACAATGTAGCACACTCTTTACCCCCCTGAGAATCCAAATAATAGTAAGCAATCATTTAATTCTGGCAAATTCACAGTCCAAACATTTATATCATTTGTAAGGGCAAAATATGGAAGAATCAAGAGATAGGGGTGTGAGCGATGTGGGGGTAATTCTGATTTAAGAACAAACGCATATCATATTGTTACTTCATATGCATTTATGATTATACAATTACAACTTCTTAATAAAAAATATTAAAAAATAAGGCAAGGAGATCACTTTGGGCAATGAACTTGTTTTCTGCTTGAGTCTCATTGGAGGTAACTTGGTATTTTGTAACATGAGAGCTTTTTCAGAGACTGGTGGTCCAGTATTCCTGAGTAATTCTGCATGCTTGCCTCCGCCGTGTGAAGCAGGCTGTTTTCCTGTGCGGAACTGGGAAAGAGAGGCAGGACCAAGGCCTAGGCTGTGGGAGTTGCCACATCACACCCAGGAGGCTGAAAGTATTCTTGTGGTTATGAGGTTGTCTCCAACTCTAAGGGGTTTGGAGGGCTCGAGGGGAGCTTTTCCCAAACTTTAATTTGGAGCTCTGTGAAGTGAACCACAGCACTGCCATCAAACCCAGAAGCACTTCAAGTCAGCAGCCCCAACAAGGAACCACGCCTCTCCATCAATAGACCTTTTCCGCGGCCCTCTGGCACAAACCACAGGATGACCTCAAATGGTTTGAAATGCAAGCAGAATGTTGGCAAGAAAGTGTAATATTGTCTCAGCAAGAGTCCATATTCCTCTCTGCCTTATTGGCAACAGCCTGGAGAAGACTGTCCTGTTGATGATAAATTCACCTCATTTCTTCCTCTGTATGAGACAAAATTCAAACCACTCGTTGGTGAGTAGCTTCAGAAAAAGGGAGACAGGAAGTTGACTTCTCATTTCTTGTGGCTGTAATAACGCGCCCCCCACAGGGTGGATAGGGCATAAGTAGGTGGAGTGTCTAGGTGCTGCTCGATGCTCCCCCCATGCTTCCTAAGATTCTCCTTCTCTCCAGCACCATTGCTGCTGTTCTCTTGGTGAGTATTTGCCATGCACCAGCCCATATTCCACGTCCCCTCAGGGAGCTTCACCCTCTCCAGGGAGATGCTACCGATAAACACTCATGGACAATCATTATTATGCGGTTTTCAACTGTTTCACCATATTGCAGGTTGTTAGGAAAGAATTTGCCAATCAAATATTCCAGGCAACAAGTTGCTAAGCAAACTTATTAAGAATATTCAAAATGAACACTAATACACACAGGGAAAAATTACATATAACATTGTAAAAAGCAAATTGAAAGGTGAATAAAAGAATAGACTCATCTTGTAACAGAAAAGGACTTCTAGCCAGGGCTTGCATCTGATGAGAGTCAGAGTTTGCATCTTCATGACTTCAGCAGCAGGTGTCCAGCACAGGAGGCCACCCTGACAGAAGTCCACATGCCGGACTGAGACCACCTGCACCACGTGATAGAGGAAGGCCGCAAGACGGGGCATCCACAGGCTGGGCGTGGGCACTGCTTCAGTCAGCTTTTGTTCACTATGACCAAAAGACCTGGCAAGAACAACTTAGAGAAGGAAAAGTTCATGGTGGCTCACCATTTCAGAGTTTCAGTTCGTGGTTAGCTGACTCCATAGCTCCAGGCCTGAGGAGAGGTAGAACATCATGGTGGAAGGGTGTAATGGAGGCGAGCAGCTCAGTATATTACAACCAGGAGCAGAGAGAGAGCTCTGATGCAGTCCTCAAAGACATGCCCCAGAACCTACTCCCTCCAGTCACACCCTGCTGGCCGACAGTCACCACCCTGTTAATCTGCTCCAGTGGATCAATCCACTGATTAGGTCACAGCTCTATTAATCCCATCGTTGACCTCTGAACATTCCTCATTGTGTCACCCATGAGCTTTTGGGGGATACCACATATCCAAACCATAACATTCTTTTTCTTTATTAAAAAATTTAGTTATTGTATAATCCAATGAAACAATATGATATGTATATATTCTTAAATTAGATTTATCCCCTAGATCCCACCCTGTTCTCCCACCCTTAGCTCTCCCTCCCTCCCCCTCCCCACTCCTTCCCAATACATCTCTATGAATGCCCTAGGTTATGTGTTACTACACCTTTGCTGGGTCTAATATATGAGGGTTGACCACCTTTCACACAGGCCAGGGTCTAGCTCCAGCCTCCACAGATGAGTGAAGACATTTGACCCTTGACTCTCTTGCTTAGGCTAATTTCACTCAACATGATTTCTTCTATCACCATCCATTTACCTTCAAAGGCTACAATATCATTGTTTCTAATTGCTGAGTAGAACTCCATGGTATATATATGCGTATGTATGTATATATATGTGTGTATGTGTATATATATATACCACATGATATGTGTGTGTGTGTGTATATATATATACACATATATACATATATATATACTCCATGGTATGTATGTGCATATATACATATACCAGTTTTTGGATCCATTCATCCAGTGAGGGGCATTGAGTTGGTTCCATAATTTAGCTATTGTAAATTGAGCTGCTATGAGCAGGGATTTTGCTGTGTCACTGTAATGTGCTGATTCTAAATCCTCTGGAAAAATACCCAGGAGAGGGACAGCTGGATCATATGGTGGGTTCATCCTCAAACCATAACATTCTGCTCCTGGCCCCCAAAAGTTCATACCCATCTCACAAGGCAAATACATTTAGTCTATTTCCAAGAGTCCCCAGTCTTAAGAGTTCCAGCACAGCCCAAAGTCTTAAGTCCAAAATCTCATCTGAAACTCAAGGCAGACTCTTAGCTATGAACCCCTATAAAGATCAAAAGAAAATTACATACATCCAACATATAATGACACAGAGTAAGCATTTAAATTACAAAAGGGGAAATTAGGGGCATAGAAGAAAGGTATGGGAATAAAGCAAGACTAAAATCCAGCTGGGCAAACAAGTCCCATAGCTGCACATCGAGCATCTGGGTCGCATGACATCATGACATCCTCTCCAAAGGGCTTGTGCAGCTCCACCCCTGTGGCCTTGCTTGTTGCAGCCCCCTTGGCCTCTCTCTTCTTCTCTGTAGGAAACGAAATTCAAACCACTGAAAGGTGAATTGTTTCAGAGAAATTGAGATATTGATTTCCAATTTATTATGGAAGTAATAGTATGTCCCACATAGAATAGACGAGGGCTAGACAGAGCATCTGTGATTTACACAATGACATGGAATGCCTGCTGAGGAAAGATGCAGGAACCGGCTTGTCTCTGCTCAATTCCTGAACCTTCTCTCAGCAGACACTCCACTTCTGCAGCTCTAAATCTCAGGGGTCTCCACTACAGCTTTGGCTTCCTTCTCACATCTTCAGGAGTCACCCTTTCAGGGGCTTTCTGCAAGGATACCAACCCTGCTACGCTCTGCCTGGCCTCCCAGGCCTTCTTTTGAAATCTTTGTGGAAGCCACCACAACCCTCTAACTCCAGCCTCCTCATTCCTGCATCCCTGCAGAACCAGCCCTACATGGATGATGCCAAGGTCTGTGCTACCATTTCAAGAAGCAGTCAGGCCTCCTGGGAACATGGTCACAGTGGCCTCAGAGTGTCTGGGTGGCTGAACACAATGAAACAAATTCCTAGGCCCCCTCTGTACAAGTAGGATGCCCTCATGATCTCTTGTCAAAGGACTTTTTCCTTTTCTACCCTTGAGCCTGAGATAGGTGTGGTCTTGCCAATTCCTGAGATGGCCTCCCGCCATCTTTCTTGCTGTTGCTGGGTAAAGTACTTAGCATCTTTTTAGCGACTGTAATCTATATAACAGCCATAACTTCCTTAGCCTCAGTGTACTCACATTTTTTTCTGGCCAACTGCAAGTTCTTAAAATCATTTTGCTTTGCTTTCTGCTCTGGATTATCACAGTTAACTTGGTGGAATGTTGTGAGCTTTCCCCTGAATGCGATGCCACCCAGAAATTTCCTTGAACTAGATTAATTAGTCCATCACCTTTAAAGTCAGCCTCACACAGTCTCCGGACATGGGCAGATTGTAGACAACTTCTTTACCAGAATGTAATATGAGAGGCTTCTAGTCTGTCTCCTCTGAAACCTCATGAACCCAGTCTACTGTCCAGAGTCCTATCAGCATTCTGGTCTTCTAGGCTGCCACCCAAATCATCCATTAAGCTCCATACACAACACTCTAAAGCTTTTCCAGCTTGTATCTCTAAACTTTTCAAAATTTCTCTCTCAGAAAAACAGCCTCAAAGGCTTCTGAACCCCATGGTCAGGCTAATCATAACAATGACTCCACTCCCAGTACCAATTTCTGTTTGGGTCAGTGTTTTCACCACTTTGACCAAAAGACCTGATAAGAACTTACAGGAGGGAAAGCTTATTTTGGCTCACAGTTTCAGAGGTTTAGCTCATGGTTGGCTGACTCCATACCTCACGGCTCTGGGCCTGAGGGGAGGTAGAACATCATGACCTAAGGGTCTGGAGAAGGAAAGAAGTTCAGGATAGGAGCACCAGGAGGGAGAGCAGGGGGAGACGAGGCAGAGACAGAGCACTCTGCTTGTTGGGGACAAAATATAAATCCCAAAGTCATGTCCCCAGTGACCTACTTCCTCTAGCCTGCCTGCCAATAGTTCCCACCCAGTTACTCCATTGAAGTAGATTAATCCACCTATTAGGGTACAGTTCTCATAATCTAAGCCTTTACTCTGAATATTCTTGCATTTTCCGCACATGAGCTTTAGGGGGATACCTCATATCCAAACCATAACAGGCAGCTTTCACCACTGTGTGGGGGCTTCACAAGTGCCCACAGGCTGGACTCTGAACCCACTCATCACGATGTGGAAGAATCTAACATTAATTTATTAGCTTATATATTTGTTTCTTTCTTTATTCATGTTTAATCCACTGGGAACAACCTGGAAATCATGCTATGTACGTACATGAATATACCACAGTGACTTTCATCCACATATGTATCTTTAAAGTGCTAATTTAAAAAAAAAAAGAAAACACTTTTTTTTAAAGAGAGGGGAAGAGAGTTATAGATAAGAGAAAGAAAATCAATTTTATTTATTTATTTTTTCTGGCCTTTGCTTTGCCGACTCTTAGATGTGTCTTCAGTGCTGGGGTCTGAACCTGGGTCTTCACACGTACCAAGCCAGCGCTATAACCATTGAGCCACTGCTCCAGCCCAGGGAAAGCATTTTTATGACATACATTTCATTTCAAATGTTATTTCCTAGTTTGGTGATCACGTTTTGTGTACATTATCTGCTTGATAACTCTTTATCAAAATAGACAAGTGTTGTTGTTCCGAATTTCTTGACTACCTCCAGATTCATAAAGATTAGTTAATAAGTCCTATGCCTTGTATTTAGTAAGTTCATAGGTGATGGTGCCAAGGTTCGTGGTTGGATTTCTGACTTAAATGCCAAAATGCTTTCTTCTGCACTCCAGATTGATCAACCTGAAGGCAGGGTTAACAATATGAATTTTCATGTCCATGGAATCCAGGAGCATACACAATTAGTTATCCAAGACTTTATCTTTAGGAGTGCTCTTTCTTAACTCTCTAAAAGATTTCTAGAAACATTGGCCTGAATAACCTTCTCAAAGATGAGCTACTAATGAAGATTTTAAAAGAAATTAAATAAAAATTATAGTTTCTTTTTTTATGTCTAATTCTTAAAGTGAAGTCACTTAAGTACGAATTGTCAATACCAAGCTCTAAAATCGTGTGGCATGGGCTTAGTGTTTAAATGTCCTGAATACATCTTAGAGAAATTTGTACTTAACAGCAAAGTTACACTGCAATAGATGAGGGACACACGTCAACTGCTCTATTCACATGTCATTGCTTTAGCCAGCCTTTTTCGCTGCTGTAACCAAGAGATCTGACAAGAACAGTTGGGGAGGAGAAGTTTATTTGTAGGCTCAGAGCTTCAGAGATCTCAGTCCATTGATGGCTGACTATTCCTCAGGGTTGGAGGTAAGGCAGGACATCAGGAAGAAAGGGTGTGGTGGACCCACCTCCTCCAGCCACACCCTACCTGCCTATAGTCCTCCCTCAGTTGACCCTCACTGGGTCAATGCACTGGGTAGGTTAAGGTTTTCAGAACTCAATCACTTCACTTCTAAACTTTCTTGCATTGTCTCATGTGTGAGCTAAACAGTAACAATTTGGTGTGCTACAGAGCTGCGTCACTAGACATACATACATACACGTGTACTGGTGTGACTGCTGTACCAGTTTCCCTGGGGCTCATGGATCTGTTTGACATGGGGATTCTGCTAAAGCTGGAACAGCCAGGAAAACCACACTAGTGGTGATTTACATGTGGTATGTATTACACATTAACCACACATATGTTTTTTCCTCCTGTTACTTTACAATGCCATTATGTGGCGATGGCTTTAGTAACTAAATTGGTGAATGAAATGTGTGCCAATGTGTTAAACTAAGCTCCCATGATGATATTTCTTTTCAGATATTTTGTTTCAGGTTTACAATTTTTTTACTTCTTCCTTTTGCTGACATCTGTGAATTCTAAACTAATTAAGTGCTATTCTTTTTTTATTTTTTTC
>PVKS010042263.1:0-15531 GCA_004027875.1 Aplodontia rufa
AAAAAAAAAAAAAAAAAGGAAAAAAAAGACTAAATAAAAAAATGAAGTAAAAAAGATAATAAAATAAAAATTTTCTTGATGAAAACATGAAGTCTAATCTCTGAGGTCTCCTTTCTGTTATACAATAGGGGCAGGTGTTAAGTATCCACCTAAGTTTTGTAAACAGGGACTTTCGGTTTGAGTTTATGTGATCTCAAGTTTAGGACTGGGTGTTCTCCGAATCCTGGCATTTTCAGGGTAAAGGTTTCCACGAAGGTAATGGGTTGAGATGGCTTTAGAGCTCCCTCTGCTGGATGCAGTCCTGGTCTCTCTAGGCTTTTTGCACTGGGACACCCCTTCTTGGGTTGTTGTGGGATGTGGGGTGTACCAGGTTAGCGAGGCTCCCCTGTGTTCCACAAACCCAAATCCCTGTATGCTAATTGAGGGCAGGGCCTGTCCCATGCCTCCTCACAGTTCAGAGACTGCTCTGAACTGTGGCTGGGTTCTGGCGCAATTGCGGAGTAGCTTGTTCTGAACTGCTGACTCACTCCCGCCAGCCGAAATGGCTCCCACTGAGCCTTCTGATTAAAAAAAACCCCTCCTGTTTCTTCCTTATGCAGGCAGCTGAGAGATACAGGTTTCCCCTTGCATAGTGGAGGCCAGAAGGAAGGTCTCTAACCCAAATTCATGGTTCCCTATCAGCCTGGGGTCTTCCTCAGCTGGTGAATTGGCTCCTCTCCCACTGGCTTATTGCTGAGAGATGCTGGGCAAACCCAGTACTGGCTTCATGACCCAGCATTAATGTATAAAAATACCTCTTTTCCCTACTAAGCATTTCCAAATCCCAGCTCTTCCAAAAGTCACACTAAACGAACACTGAGCTCTGTTGGTGATGATTCCTGAAACAACACCTCATATTGGTGAAGCTTGCCTGGATACTTCCCCTCCATTCATGGAGCTGAGCACAAACAGTCAATCTTATCAGTTGCTATTTTTACCATCCCTTTTTTCTTTGGTGGATAATTTTATTTTTTTAATTAATTCATTAAATATGGACTTACAATTAGGAGAGAATCAATATGAAATAATCAAGAACAAATATATATTCACAGAGCAAGCTGATGCCAATCCATGATTTCCACCCTTAGGTTCCCCATGGTTCCATGTTTCCCCCTATCAAACCCCTGTGTTAAATGGACTTCTCACAAAAGTTGGAGGTTTCCCTCCATACTCTCTCCCTCCAGTCTCTTTGATATGCTTCCTATTACCTCTTCCCCTCACTTCCCCCCTCCTCAAGTCTCCCAGCATCCTAGGTCCTAGAACAGGTTTCCCCTGTTTGTGTAAAACTTCATACATGTTGAGGTTATTACTAACTTAGCCATCTGTCCTACTGTATCCAGTTGTATTCTAGCTTCCACAAATGAGAGAAAACATTTGGCCCTTGAGTCTCTGAGTTTGGGATATTTCACTTAGCATAATTTTTCCATCTCCATCCATTTGGCTGCAAAAGCCATAATATCATTTTCTCTAATAGCCAAGTAGTATTTCATTGTATATATGTACCAAAGTTTTTGAATCCACTTGTCAAGTGAGGGGCATCTGGGTTGGCTCCATAATCTAGCTATAGCAAATTTAGTTGCTATAAACATTGATGAAGATGTATTTCTATAATATGCCAATTCTAACTCTTTTGGGGATATACCCAGGAGTGGATAGCTGGGTCATAAGGCAGTTTCAGTCCTAATTTTTAAAGGAGTCTCCACATTGCTTTCCAGAATGGCTGAACCAATATGAAGTCCCACCAGCAATGTGATAGTGTTCCTCTTTTCCCATCGCCCCTCCAGCAACTGTCATTATTTATATTCTTCATTTTTGCCACTCTGACTGGAGTGATGTGGAATCCCAGTGAAGTTTTGATTTGCATTTCTCTTATTGCTACTGATGTACAGCATTTTCTCATATGTTTATGTGCTTTTTGAACTTCCTCAACTGAGAAGTTTCCTTTTAGATCCATAGCCCATTTATTGATTGGATTATTTGTGATTTTGGTATTTAGTTTTTTGAGTTCTTTGTATATTCTGGATACTATCCCTCTGTCATAGTTGTAGCAGGCAAAGATTTTCTCCCATTCTGTTCAGGATCTCTCTTGACACTTTTTTTTTTAAAGAGAGAAGGATTAATGAGAGAGAGAGAGAGAGAGAGAGAATCATTTTTTATTAAATTTTTCACATGGCCCTTGTTGCTCTGACACTTAGTTGTGTACATGTGTGCTGGGGTTTGAATCCATGTACTTGCACATACCGGGCAAGCACTGTAACTGCCAAGCCACAGCTCCAGACCCTCTCTTGATGATTTTGATAAAATCTTTAGCTGTGCAAAAGTTTTTTAGTTTAATTGTGTCCCATTCATTTATTCTTGACTTTACTGCTTGCGCCATGGAAGTCTTGTTAAGGAAGGCAGAGATAACCCCTATGTCATGTAGTGTTGATCCTTCTTTTTCAAGCAATTGTAAAGTGGTTGGTTTAATATCAAGATCTTTGAACCATTTTGATTTAATTTTTGTGCACAGTGAAAGATAAGGATCCAATTTCAGTTGTCTACATATGGTGGACAAATTTGTCCAACACCATTTGTTGAACAGCCTATCTTTCTTCCACACTATGCTTTTGCCCCCTTTATCAAATATCAGATAGTTAAAGGTATGGGAATAGAAGCCTCTATTCTATTCCATTGGTCTTCAGTTCTGTTTTGATACCAATTCCATGCTGTTTTTATTACTAAATAGCCCTGTAGTATAATTTCAGGTCAGGAATTGAGATACCACATGCTTCCTCCTTCTTGCTGAGTAATGTTTTGGCTATTCTGGGTCTTCTGTTATTCTATATGAACTTAAGAATTGCTTTTTTCAATATCCATGAAGAATGACATTGGTATCTTGATGAATATTGCATTAAATCTGTATAGGGCTTTGGGTAGAATGACCCATTTTGATTATTTTGATTCTGCCTAACCATGAACATGGAATATTTTTCCATCTACCTGGATCTTCTGCAAATTCCTTTTTTAAAGTTTGATAGTTTTCATTGTAGAAGTCCTTAATATCCTTTGTAAGATTGATGCCCAAGTATTTTATTTTATTTATTTATTTACTTTGACACAAAATCTTCTACATATTTTATTGACTACAGGTTACCTTTATCTAGTTACAGAACATCAAATGACATAAATCAATCCCCAATTAAATTTGTTATTTTTATGTAAGCCCAAAAGATATTACTACTGACTGCGTCAGTTGGAGAACACCAGCTTGGTAAAGTGTTTGTGTGTGTGTGTGTGTGTGTGTGTGTGTGTGTTTATTGAGAAATTTATTTTTTGAACAACCACACAAGTTTTTAGCAAAATAACATAAAATGTATATAGATTCTGAAGATTAGATTTATATATGTAATTTCATTTTTTTGGAGAGGATGGTGAATGGGACAAATTTCCTGATTTTTTCTTTTGCGGACTTGTTGCTGGAGTAGAGGAAAGCTAGTGATTTATTGGTGTTGATCTTATAGCCACACTTTGCTGAAATTGCCTATAAGCTCTAGAAGTCTTCTGGTCAAGCTTATTGAGTCTTTTAGGTATACAATTATGTCATCAGAAAATAGAGATAACTTGACTTCCTCTTTTCCTATAGGAATTTCTTCTCTTGTCTGATAGCTCTGGCAAGGGTTTCAAGCACTATATTGAATAAGTGGTGAAAGTGGGCAACCTTGTCTTGTTCCTGAATTCAGTGGAAATGCTTTCAGTCTTTCTCCAATGAGCATAATGTTGGCTATGGGTCTGTCATAAATGGATTTTACACAGTTAAAATATCTTCCCTTGATCACTATCTTCTCCAGGGTTTTGAGAATAAAAGCGTGTTGAATTTTATCAAAGGCCTTTTTTGTGTCAATTGAGAGGATTATATCATTTTTATTTTTAATTCTGTTTAAGTCATGAATTACATTTGTTGATTTGTGAATGTTGAACCAGCCCTGTTTCCCTGGAATGAACCCCACTTGATCATGATGTATTATCTTTTTTTTTTTTTTGTTAGTTGAGTATGGGCTTACAATTGAGGGGGAATCATTATCAAACAATCAAAAAACAATGTATATTTACATAGGTAGCCAAGTCTTATGCCATGTCATGGCTTCCCCCCTTGGGTTCCCTATGGTTCTAAGTTTTCCCCAAAAGAACCCCTGTGTTAAATGGACTTCTCGTGAAGGTTGGAGATCTCCTTTTGAGTTGATTCCCCCCATACTCCCTCCCTCCAGTCTTCAAGATGTCCTTCCTATTCCCTCCCCTCTCCCTGCCCCTCTCCCTACATCTCCAGGTATCCTAGGCAAGGTTCCCCCTGTTTGTATAAAAATTCATACATTTTGAGGTTATTATGAGCTTAGCAATCTAACATACTGTTGCCAGTTGTATTCTAGCTTCCACAAATGAGAGAAAATATTCGGCCCTTGAGTCTCTGAGATTGGGATATTTCACTTAGCATATTTTTTTCCATCTCCATCCATTTGGCTGAAAAGCCATGATATCATTTTCTGTAATGTCTGAGTAGTATTCCATGTACCAAAATTATGTACCAAAGTTTTTGTATCCACTTTTCGAGTGAGGGGCATCTGGATTGGTTCCATAATCTAGCTATAGTAAATTGGGCTGCTATAAACATTGATGAAGCCATATCTCTATAATATGCTGATTCTAACTCTTTTGGGGAAATACTCAGAAGTGGGATAGCTGGGTCATAAGGTGGTTCCAGCCCTAATTTTTTGAGAGCCTCCACACTGCTTTCCAGAGTGACTGAACAAGTTTGCAGTCCCACTAGCAATGTGACAGTGTTCCTCTTTCCCCACAGCCTCTCCAGCATCTGTCATTGTTCGTATTCTTCATTTTTGCCCCTCTGACAGGAGTAAGTTGGAATCTCATTGAAGTTTTGATTTGAATTTCTCTTAATGCTAATGATGTAGAGCATTTTCTCATTTATTTATGGGCTTTCTGGACTTCCTCTGGTGAGAAATTTCTTTTTAGATCCATAGCCCATTTATTGATTAGATTTTTTGTGATTTTATTGTTTAGCTTTTTTAGTTCTTTGTATATTCTGGAAATTAGCCCTCTGTCCAAGGTGTAGCAGGCAAAGATTTTCTCCCATTCTGTTGGGTCTCTCTTGATACTCTTGACTAATTCTTTAGCTGTGAAAAAGCTTTTTAGTTTAATTGCATCCCATTCATTTATTCTTGACTTTACCACTTGCACCATGGGAGTTTTGTTAAGGAAGGTGCCGCCAACCCCTATGTCCTGCAGTGTTGATCCTACTTCTTTTTCTAGTAAATTTAAAGTTGCTTGGTTAATATCCAGATCTTTGAAGTATTTTGATTTAATTTTTGTGTAAGGGGAAAGGTAAGGATCTAGCTTCAGTTGTCTACACATGGCTGTCCAATTTGTCCAACACCATTTGTTGAACGGGCTGTCTTTCTTCCACACTACTTTTTGTCCCCTTTATCAAATATCAAATAGTTAAAGATATGGGGGATCATCTCAGAATATTCTATTCTATTCCATTGGTCTTCAGATCTGTTTTGATACCGATATCATGCTGTTTTTGTTATATGGTCCTGTAGTATAATTTCAGGTCAGGCATTGAGATACCCCCTACTTAGTCCTTCCTGCAGAGTAATGATTTGGCTAATCTGGGTCTTCTGTTATTCCAAATGAACTTGATAAATGCTTTTTCTATACCCATGAAGAATGCCATAGGTATCTTGATGGGGATTGCATTAAATATGTATTGGACTTTAGGTGGAATGGCCATTTTGATTATATTAATTCTGCCTAACCATGAACAAGGAATGTTTTTCCAGCTATTCAGGTCTTCTACAATTTCTTTTTTTAGTGTTTGATAGTTTTCATTGTAGAGGTCCTTAATATCTTTTGTAATGTTGATGCCCAAGTATTTTATTTTATTTTTTTTGGAGGAGATGGTGAATGGGAGAGATTTCCTGATTTCTTCTTCTGTGGACTTGTTGCTGGAGTAAAGGAAAGCTAGTGATTTATTGATGTTGATCTTATAGCCAGCCACTTTGCTGAAATTGCTATAAGCTCTAGAAGTTTTCTGGTCAAACTTATTAGTTCTTCTAGGTATAGAATCATGTCATCAGCAAATAGAGACAAATTAACTTCCTCTTTTCCTATAGGAACTCCTTTGATTTCCTTGTCTTGCCTGATAGCTCTGGCCAGGGTTTCAAGGACTCTATTGAACAAGAGTGGTGAAAGTAGGCAACCTTGTTTAGTTGCTGAATTCAGTGGAAATGCTTTCAGTCTTTCTCCAATGAGTGTAATGTTGGCTATGGATCTGTCATAAATGGATCTAACATAGTTAAAATATCTTCCCTTGATCCCTATCTTCTCTAGATTCAAGCATAAAATGGTGTTGAATTTTATGAAATGTCTTTTCTGCATTGATTGAGATGATTATATAATTTTTTATTTTTAAATGCATTTAAGTGATGAATTACATTTATTGATTTGCAAATGAGGAATCAGCCTTGTTTTCCTGGAATGAAGCCCACCTGATCATGATGTATTATCTTTTTAATGTGGTTTTGGATCTGATTAGCTAGAATTTTATTAAGCATTTTTGCATCTATGTTCATCAGGGGAATTGGTCTGTAGTTTTCTTTTCTTGATGTGTCTTTGTTGGATTTTAGTATTAGTGTAATGTTTGCTTCATAAAAAGTATTTGGGAGTGCTCCAACCCTTTCAATTTCATGGAAAAGCTTGTAGAGGATCGGTGTTAATTCTTCTGTGAAAATTTGGTAGAATTCTGCCATATATCCATTCAGTCCTTGGCTTTTCTTTTTTGGAAGCACTTTGATTGCTGCTTCAATTTCACTACCTGAGATAGTTTGGTTTAGATTTTCAATGTCCTCCTGTGTTAATGTGGGGATGTTGTATGTGGCCAAGTATCTGTCCATTTCTCCCAGATTATCAAACTTGGTAGAATATAATTTTTCAAAATAGATTCTGACAATCTTCTGGATTTTGATTGAGTCTGTGGTGATATCTCTATTTTTGTCTTTGATTTTGTTGATTTGCTTCACTTCATTTTTCCTTTTGGTGAGGTTGGCAAGGGGTCTGTCGATCTTATTTATTTTTTCAAAGAACCAACTATTTGTTTCATTGATAATTTGTATTTCATTGATTTCAATCAATTTCAATGATTTCAGTTCTGATTTTAGTTATTTCCTTTCTTTTATTATTTTTGGGGTTGGATTGTTCCTGTTTTTGCAGGTGTTTGAGTTGGAGCATAAGACTATTTATTTGGGCACTTTCCTGATTTTTGATGAATGCACTCAGTGCTATAAATTTACCTCTTAAGAATGCCTTTATACTATCCCAGAGATTTTGATATGTTGTTTTTCATTCTCATTCATTTCCAAGAATGTCATTACCTCTTTTATCCATCCTTCGTTTAAGAGGGTATTATTCAATTTCCAAGTATTTGAGTAATTTCTGTTGTTTTTCTTGTTGTTGATTGCTAAGATGATAGCACTGTGGTCTGACAGGATACATGGGACTATATCAACATTTTTGGGTGTGTTAAGGTTAGCTTGGTGGACTATGATGTGGCCTATTTTAGAAAAGGATCCATGAGCTGCTGAGAAGAAGGTAAATTCAGTCGCCTTAGGATGGAATATTCTGTAATTGTCTGTTAAGCCCAATTGATTAATAGAGATGCTCAGACTGGAGATATCTTTATTGATTTTTTGGATGATCTTTCTAGTGTTGATAATGGTGTACTGAATACCCCCAGTATTATTGTGTTGAGATCAATGAAGGGTTTAATGTCCTTGAGTATTTTTTCCATATATTTGAGGGGGTTGTAATTGGGGCATAAATGTTAATTATCATTATGACTTCTTGATGAATTATCCCTTTTAGTATGACGTAGTGTCCATCTTTGTCCTTTCTGACTAGTTTTATTTTGAAATTAATTTTATCAGATATTAGGAACTCCACATCATCATATCTTTTTAAACCTTAGGCCTGGTAGACATTTTGGCAACATTTCACCTTCAGTCTGTGTCTATTTTTGAATATCAGGTGTGTCTTCTGTAGACAACATCTTGTTGGATTTTGTTTTTTGATCCAGTAAGCCAATCTGTGTCTTTCAATTGGGACATTGAGACCATTCACATTCAGAGTTAGAATAGATTTAGGAAACTGAGTCTCAAACTTTGTGACTATTGCTACATTTTGTGACATATTAGGTATCTTTTGGTGGGCAGTATGATTATTGATACTCTTTTGTTTAAGGGTTTAGGGTATTATTAGCATATTCTTCTGAATGAACAATGTCCTTGAGAATATTCTGTAGTGCAGAGTTTGTGTTCATGTATCTTGCTAGCTTGAGTTTATCATTGAAGTATTTAAATTCCCTGTCAAATTTAAAGCTGAGTTTTGCAGGGTACAGTATTTTTGGTTGAAAAATATTTTCTTTCAAGATTTGAAAAATATTGTTCCAAGCTTTCCTGGCCTTCATTGTCTGATCTAAAAAATCCATAGTGATCCTAATTGGTCTACCTCTGAATGTGATTTGGGGATTTTCCCTAACTGCTTTTAGAACTCTCTCTTTAATTTCTCTGTTGTTCATTTCATATATGATATGTCTTGGTGAATTTTTAATTTGATTAGGTCTGTTTGGTGTTCTCTAAGCATCTTGGATTTGGTATTCTGGGTCAATTCTGATATGAGAGAAATTCTCCTTGTTAATTTCACTTAGAAGGTTGTTTATGCCCTTTGCTTGCAGTTCAGAATTTTCATCAAGCCCAATTGCTCTCAGATTATTTCTCCTCATCTTCTCAAATATTATTTGGAAGTTTTAATCATGTACAATAAATTTCTTTTCTTGTCTATTCTTGAACTTGACATTGCTCAGCCTGTCTGTGTTATCTGATGTACGTTCTTTGAGAGCTGAGGTTCTTTTTTCTGTTGAATTTACCCTGGTGTTAGTATCTTCCAGTGAAGATTTGATTTGTTTGACAGTATTTTTCAATTCTGATAGGTCTGCTACATCTCTTTTCAGAGTGTCTAACTCTTTATAAATATGGTCTTTCATCTGATGGAATTGTTCCCTTATTTCCTTATATAAGTTGTCTCTCATCACTTGAAACTGATCTTTGAACTCTTTCCTTAATTCTTCTTTCAACTCTTTGAAAGAGGTACTAATCATAATGTTGATACAATTTTTTAGGTTTTAATCTAGGGCCCAGACCATGGAGTCCTTGGATGGGGGGTGTGAGGTTGAGGGGAGTTTATTTCCCCTTTTTCTCATTTTCAGATATAGGGGGTGTGGCTTGGAGACTGACAGTAAATACTACTGTTTTGGAGGTTATTGGAACTTCTTATGACTTTGCTTTGTTGGGATGGGATGTTATTTGGGAAGCACATATCAGTAGCTGTCAGTCCAATCAGTGAAGAATTGTGATCCTATAGGTGTATATACTAGACAGTTTTAGCTAAAACATTTATATTGATGATTAGCACCTATAGGAACAGTTTTCTTCCATGAGAGCTCTCAAATATGTTAAGATAGCAAGCAAATACCCATTTTCAAGGATGACCTTTACTTCAGTTAACAGAGCCTCTACAGGTGGGGAGAAGTAATGTCTAGAAAGCCAAGGATGTGAGGTTGGTAAATAGTGTGGAACTTGTGACTTAGAATAAAGAGCTATAAGGTATTAGCGTGGTGTAGGCTATTCAATTAAGAGTAATGAAAAGATAGAAATGGGATGTGAATGGGGTAAAGACTTTGGGTGAGGATGAAAGAGAACAGCATCTAGTTTAGGAATTGCCAGAGTACAGGGAAGAAGAGGTTATTTTGTAGCATGGTTCTCTTTGACCCAAGGAGACTGAGGTCTAGTTAGCTATCATGAAGAGTTTCCCCCATCGGACTCCAATGCTATGGAGACAGCAATTGAGTTTGAGCAGACACAGTGACAGTAGAATCCAATCACAAACACATACAAAAATATACATCCAAGAACACCAAATTCAGTAATAACAATAGAGATAAAAAGCATAAAAACATTAAAAAGTTAAAAATTTAAAAAGTTAAAAGTACTAGACCACTACAACAACCACAAAACAAAAAGCAAGCAAGCAAACAAACAAAAACACAAGAAAAAAAAAGAGAGTTTGGAAAGTTTTGAGTTTTTGCCCCCTTAGTCAGTGTGTATCGTGGTGGAGTGCATTCATATCTGACATCTAGCTGGAGACCCTTCCCAGTTGAGCTTGTCGGGGGGATGAAGTTTGGTAATCTCCAATGATTGTGGGTTTTCCTAGAGGATCTTGCCAAATTTTTCTTCTGTAGAGTGGTAGAAGACACTGCCTTTTTCTGCTTCCTGTGAGAATAGAGTTCAACACCACCTGAGATGTACTCCTGGGCAGATTATTTTCTGCCTGATCAAACTCCTGACCCTCTTAAGCCGGGGATCCTGGAGCTCTTGGGAGTCTAGAAGATCCTGGTGTAAATGTATGGGGCTCTGACTGTTCCAAGGAGAGTGGCCAGTCTGAAGCTAGCTTCCCTGGGATCGCTGTTGCCTCGCTCTTGGATGTCTTGTGAAATTCAGTGTCCCCAAGAGATGCTGTGTGGGGTTGTCACAGTCCCAGCAAGGGAAGACAAGTGTGAAGGAGGCACCAGCCTAACTGGGCCAGTGTTTATGTAGATCTCAATTGTAGCCACTAGGGGGTGTGGAGGCCCAGTCCCTCCTGAAGAGCTCAGGAACTATGGAGTCTTGTCTATGCACAGAACTCAGGGACTGCCTCTTTTGCCCAGAGGTTCCTGAGGCTGATGCTAGTCCCTGCCTTTTTTTGAGAGATTCAGCAACTTTTTGAGTAACTGCAGCAAGTTGCCACCTTGGGTAAAAATGCCCTACTGAGCTGAGTTCTGATCACAGACTCCTCCTGATCAGGCGTGTAAGAGGTTGGGCAGGAAGCCACCACTTGCATGTCCTTCAAACAGGAGAGAGGGTTCCAAGTCCAGCATAGCCCCCTGGGCAGATGGCCAGGACACAGAGCACTTAGATTTGCTTCTCTGCTCATTGAGACTGAGGTCCCTAATCCATGCATAAATGATGAGTCTGATTTCACTTTTGATGGAGTGTCCAGGCCTGCCTCATGATGGCCGGCTAAATTGCACACAGGTACAGCTGTAGGTTTGCTATTACAAGCTATTAAATCTTCCCCAGGGCTGGAGATTTGGGTGTTACAGACTGTGAGTGCAGGAGTCTGTTTGGGTGTTCCCCCTGTGTACAAGTTAATTGACTTATGCCCAGCTTCCTCCCCACTGGGATAAATCTCTGCCCCTCGTCTGTGAAGCCAGCAGCAGTGTGACTAACTTCTAGTTTAAGATGGATATTGCCAAACTCTTTTCCTTTGGTGTTAATGAATTAAGGGGGACAATCTCCCCATACACATTGAAACTGGTCTTACCATTGGAGACCACATCCAGTTCCTTCAGTGAGAACTTTTGCTCAGGAGTGCCTGGGGATTGCTGCTGATGGCATGGGCGCGATGTTCTCTCCAATCCCTAATTTTTTGAGGAATCTCCACACTGATTTCCAGAGCAGCTGTATCAATCTGCAGTTCCACCAACAGTGTGCTAGTGTTCCTGTCTCCCCAGAACCCCTCCAGCATCTGTTATTGTTTGTATTCTTCATCTTTGCCAGTCTGACTGGAGTGAGGTGAAATCTTAATGTAGTTTTGGTTTGCATTTCTCTGATTACTAATGATTTAGAACACTTTCTCATGTATTCATTGATTTGCTCATTGTCTTCTGTTGAGAAGTTCCTATTTAGTTCTCTGGCCCATTTATTGATTGGATTGTTAGTGTTTTTGATTCGAAGTTTTTTAGTTCTTTGTAAAATTTGAATATTAGTCCCATGTCAGAGGAATCACAGGCCATGATTATCTCCCATTCTATAGATTATCTCTTGACAGTTTTGATCAATGCTATGGCTAAGCAGAAGCTTTTTAGTTTAATGGCATTCTGCTCACTGAGTTTTGACTTTAATTATTTCACATTAGGAGTCCTGTTGAGAAAGTTTTTGCCTACTCTTAAATGCTGGATTGTTGGTTCTAATTTTTCTTTTAGCAGTTGTATGGTAGACTGTTTAATTCGTAGATCCTGGATCCATTTTGATTTGATTTTTGTGCAAGGTGAGTGTTAAGTATCTAATTTCAATTTCCTGCAAATATCTGTGTATTTTGAATAGGCTGTCTCTCCTCCATGTAATATTTTAACCCCCTTAGTCAAAGATCAGATGTTTAAAGGTTTGTGGATTTGTCTCAGAGTCTTCTATTCCATTCCATTGATCTTCATTCCTATTTTGATACCAGTAGCATGTCTAAACAGACACTTCTTGAAAGAAGAAATACAAATGGCCCACAAACATATGTAAATATGCTCAACAACTCCAGCAATTAGGGAAATGCAAATCAAAACTACATTAAGATTTCATCTCACTCTAGTCAGAATTGCAATTATCAAGAATACAAATAACAACAATTTTTCATGAAGATTTAGGGGAAAAGATACACTCATACATTCTTGGTGGGACTATAGTGAAACAATTGTGGAAAGCAGGATGGAGATTTCTCAAAAAACTAGGAATGGAATCACTATATGATCTAGCTATTGCTCTCCTTAGTATTTATTCAAAAGTTCTAAAATAAAAAGTTCTAAAATATGGTAGCATAGTTTTGTCTAATTACAGAGAAATTTTCATTACATTGTTGTTGAGGATGTATGTTTTTAGTTATTGAAGGAGAACTGAAATTTAGAGAGAATGAAGCCATTTAGTATCTTGACTTTTTCTATATAAAAACATGGTTTTGTAATTTATTTTGTGGTGAAGTGTGTCTTCCTTTGCATTAATATCTACATTCTTTTAAGTCCTTCACTGTATTTCAGGATTTTCTCTGAGTATTTCACATTTCCAGTGCTTTGCATATTTAAATTTCCTTACCTGTTGTAGATGTAATGTTTTTCATCTGTGCTCCTTGATGGGTAATTCCATTTCCATTTGAATTTTCTTATTGTTGATGGTGGTTTTGTTTGGTATTGTTTCCTCCATCATTGGACTTTTCCTTATAAGCAGAAACCTATTCAAATAACTTAGAAAAGTATTTAGTTGAGTAATAACGGTCTCCCTGACACCCAAATATACAACAGACTGACATAAAGTTGCTCTGCAATTCTTTTTTTTCAAAGAGAAAGGGACAGTGAGCGAGAGAGAGAAAATCAATTTTATTTAGTTTTTCATGTGGCTTTTGTTGCTCTGACAGTTGTGTACCTGGTGCTGGAGTTTGAACCCATGTACTGGGTTCATGTATGCCATGTATGCTGGGTAAGCGCCATAACCAGCAGGCCACCACTCCAGCCATGATGCTCTCCATTTCTGAGATGCCATGGCATTTACTACTTCTCTGGCTCCAGAATACTCATTTCTCAGTTCCTCAAGGTTCAAGGAATTTACTGAATTATAAACCTCAGCATGTATCCTTAACCTAGGACTCTGACAACTGATATTTGCAATCTGCCACATCCTGATTTTGTTTTCTCTGTTCATTCTGTTCCTTGCTGTTTGGAATGTGTTTGTAGATTTTGTAAAGTGTATTTAGAAAAACTTCACCATGAAATTAGATACAAGGGTAAATACTAAAGAAAAGTTATGTATCTGGGAATGAAAGTGTTTATATTTTTTCTCCTTGTTTCTCATGAATTGTATGTCTTAAATTTCAACTGGCATACCTTCATGTAGAGAATATCATTTTGCATCAAACAATATTTATGGCTTGTGGCATGTGTTGTGGTCTATATTCCTTCTGTGCAATCTGGTGAGTGTTTAGATGTGTAAGAGTTTCTCAGTGTTTGTTCCAGGAAAGTAACTTGGAAATTCTCTCTTTAACTTATTCTCATATTCCCTGCTGGTAACTAGTAATCTGGAATGATAAGAAGCAACTGGCCAGCTATAACAATGCTCTCAAAGCACAAGCTCTTGGGACTCAGTATTTTCCAGGAATGCATGGTGGAAAGTGTGAAAATAGTAGTGGACTGATGAATAAATCTAGCCAGTCAATTTCTTCCCAGAGCTTTTGAGCATTTGTCATAGAAAGTTACTCATTCAAACTGTAAGATTGGTGAAGGACTCTGATAAGAATTGCAGGCTTCTCACTACCTGATGTCCAGTACACCTGAATTGAACCTATGGCCAGCACAAGCAACATGACAGAATTAATTATCACTGGCTTATTTCAGGATCCACAGGTGCAGAGTGTGCTGTTTGTGCTGTTTCTGCCCATGTACCTGTCAGGGTGGTGGGCAATGGTCTCATTGTTGTGATAGTCAGTGTCAGTAAGAGTTTGTGTTCCCCCAGATTCTTCTTCCTTAGCTACCTGACCCTGGTGGAGATCTGTTACTTCTCTACTAAATTCATCATTGACTTACTTTCCAAGGTTGAAAACATCTCCCTGAAGGGCTGTGTGGCCCAGATATTCTTCTTCCACTTCTTTGGAGTTACTGAAATTCTCTTGCTTGTGGTGATGGCCTATGACTGGTACATAGCCATCTGCAAATCTTTCCATTATATGAACATTATGAGTTGTCAACTGTGTCACATGCTAGTGACTGATTCCTGGGATTTCCTTTGTGAACTAGAACATGATATATTTTGTAGAAGGATCCATGCACTGCTGAAAAGGTAAACTCAGCCAATTTGGAGTGGCATATTCTAAACAAGTCTGGTAAGTTTATTAGATTTGAGGAATTGTTTAAGCTGGAGATCTCTTTATTTTTTTGCTTTGACAGTCTGTTTATTGGTGGTAGAGGAGTGTTGAGGTCTCCCAGAATTATTGTGTTGAGGTCCACAAGTGGTTTTACATCATGGAATAATTTATTCACATAGTTGGGAGCATTAGTGTTTGGAGAGTATATATTTACTATGGTTATCTTCCTGTTGTATTGTTCACTTTACTAGGATGTAGTGTCCTTCTTTATCTCTTCTGATTAGTTTATGTTTGAAATCTACTTTGCCAGATACAAGTGTTTCAATACCAGCTTGCTTTCTTGGGTTGTATGTAGGGTATATTTTTTTCATTTTTTCACCCTCAATCTGTGGTTGTCATTGGCTATATGGTAGGCCTCCTGTTAACACAATATTGTTGGATTTGTTTTTTTAGTACTACCCAAGGAGTGACTTTTAATTTCATTTCATTGTTTTGCTTTTGTTTTTATATATATATTTTAAAAAAAAAATTTTTTTTGAGCAACCTTACAAGATTTTAACAAAATAATATAAAATGTGTATAAAATATGTATACATTCTGGATATTGCAATTATCCCCAGGAGTGCCCCCCCCAATTACCCTCCCTTATCCCTCCCTTCCCCTTCCCATTATAACTCTAAAAAAAGTATTAGATTGTAAAGCATTACATCTTATCTGGATTTAACTCATGCT
>PVKS010042264.1:0-15531 GCA_004027875.1 Aplodontia rufa
GGCAGGTTTCCTCTTTCTTTGAATCCTTGACTGTTTTTGTTTTTTTCTCCCCCTGCCCTGAGGAGTTTCAACTTCAGTGTGGGAATTCCTCTTTTTGAGGAACCCAAACCAGGGCTTGGGTTGGCCCCCCTCTGTTTATGAAGTCAGGATACCTTAGACCTAGCCCAGGTTTGGAGGCCTGATAGGGGAAGGAGGGTCTGAATCCTGGCCTGTGTAGTTAGAGCTACCCTTTTCTTTCCAAGGCAGCCCTTGTACAGACCCAGATTTGCTATGCAAAATAATTTATCCCAGGTTCTGTTCTGGTTGGCTACACTGTTGAACAACTTCACAAACGTAGCACAAACATTCATTATGGAGAAAGCAACAGGACTGTTGAGTAACTCCTCCTGTACATTTTTTTCCTGCTGGCTATAGCATAGGGTGCCCCATGGGCACAAGCCCAGCTAAGGAACAGAATGGAGGGCTTTGGGAGGAGGCAGCTTTCTGGAGAGCCTACATTCCTTACACAAGTGCCTAAAGAGAGTGATGCCAACACTCCATCTGCCCTGTCCATCGCCTTCATATACAGTCTACTTCATGTTCCGGCACCCTTTGGGGAGGGAGCTCTCCTAGGACAATGGGCTCTGCATGTTCTCTACTTGGGTACATTTGGGGGCTGTAATAAGGGCACTATTCCTGGAGGGTCCAGTCATTCACCAGCATTTGCAGATGTCCATAGGGAACAGGTGGCAGTCACTACTCACAGCACCAAATTTGTGTTCTCTTCTCTCTTTGCCTCACTCTCTTCAGTTGGGTTTTAAGCTGGGACTTGAAAGGCATTTTTAGTCCTTTGGCATTGCACATGCCTTTCAAGAAATAAAAGCAAGAGAAGCAGTTTGAGCAATGATAAGAAAATTATTTCTTGCCTGATTTAAGAGAAAAAAAATCTTTGAGTCTTCAAAAATACCCCTGATGATGTTGATTATTCTTGTTTGAGGGGTGATACATGCACAGTGAGAAAAGGTGTTGCAAGCAAGCAAAAGATTGGCTTAAGCAGTGCTTCTTACCAAGCTTCAAGGAAGCATGGAGAGGACCCTGGCTAGACTCATCCTCTTAGGCCTTTGCTCCCTCTGTTCCATTATTTGCCTTCCTTTTCCTGTTCTCACGTTTTCTGGCCTCCTTTTCCTTTTTTTGGTTCACTCAGCTTGCTTTCTGGCCAGCTTGCTTGCCTGTCTACCAGTGTTGTGATGAATTCTATGCACGGCCGCAGCAATCCCACTGTTAGTTGACAAGGTCAGGCTTAACCTCTTTGTCTGCAGAAGACCAAGAACCTGTTCCCCACACCCAGTGGTATTAACTCTGGGCTGGACTATCCTCAAGCTTACATTAGGGCAGAGCAGCAGGCCTGCCCAAATGGCATGAAATTGAGAGGACTTCTAGCAGTTCCATATCTATCCATTCCTTGGAGCTGGTTTCTCTCATTGTTTTTTTCTAGTTCTGCTTCCTTTTCTTTCTACCTGAGACTTCCCTTTGCTGAGGATATCTTAGAGTTGAGCTATTTGGATATTCAGGGTTTGAGGGTTAGAGGATTGATACAGAGGAAGAAGAGAGAGTTTTGATAAGCTAGGAAAATAAAGCACTGCTCTTTGTTTATCCAACATGACCCGTTGGTTGAGGTGCTACTCTTGGCTTCTGGGGTTAAACCTGGGGCTATTGTTGCTAAGAACACTTAAAATAAGGCTGAAGAAGGTACTGAAAGTATGAAATCTCCCTAAAAAGCTCCTAGTTCCCACCTGTGAGATAGCTCCTCTTTGGAGTCCTCTGGTTGAGAAGCAATGTTTTTGGATAGTTTTCTTTTTCTGTCCAGAATGATGTGAATGAGGCTAGCACACATGATGGGCAGCCAAGATGATACTTTTCTTAGTCTACTGATGGAGTATTTGCAAAGCTGGACTCGGCATCCTATGTGACAAAAAAGGATGGAAGCTCCTTCCTTTTCAGGGTAGAAAAGTCATCTCAAACTAGCCAAAAGGCAATTTTGGAAAATATGTCTGGGAAAGTAATTTTTATTTATTTACTGGGTTTGGGCCAATCAGGATGGTAGATGGGAAGCCTTCCTTCTTCAAGTCTGATCATGGCAGGGATATGCAGGGCACTGTTTCCTCTTGGCCTTCTAAGCAGACTGGGGAGGAGGGATTCTCTGATTTTCTCTTTCCCTCCACTTACTAGGACTTGCCTCCTCCCTGGGCCCGGAGAGAGGCTGGGTTGGTGCTCTCCCCTTACTCTACTCCTACTGACTCAGAACCTCTGGCTGCTGTTTGGGAGCCCAAGAAAGGGAGTGGAAGGAATGGGCTCAAAACAAAACAGTAATGCGGGGAAGGCAGATTTCCTACTTTAAAAAGGAAAATGGGAAGCTCTCCAAGAATTGTGCAAGAAAAGACAATGTGTCCAAATGCACTGAGTCCCTTGTGTTGTAGCAATAAGGAAAAATGAAATGACTTTCCTGTACACACAGTCCAACCTGATTGGTGTGTGGTGTTGCACTTAGCAGCCATGTGGTGGGCATGTGTGACTACTCTGGGTTTCACTTTAGTTTCTAAACTTTTTATCCCTCTCAAGTCCAGCATGGATGGGGAAATGTCCCTGGAGCCCCACAGCTGTGTACTTGTTTGCATTTGTTTCCCTTTGAGACTTGTATTTGTGTCCTGCTTTGAGCTGTACCTTGTCCAGTCCATTGTGAAATTATCCCAGCAGCTGTATTGTACAGTTACTTCTGAAGCAAGCAACAGCATCAGCACAATTATGTGTTTTATAAAGACAACAGTGGCTTCTATTTCTAAAGTGCAGTCTCTCTCTTTTTTTTTTTTCTACCAACAGAAGAGACCATTGGACCTTTGGGAGTAATTACATCTCTGATAGGTTTTAGGGTGGAATAATAGATCGTTATGCAATCATACTTCACAGGCCCTCCATGTATTTAATCAATGAACATGCAAAGTACTATGCCATCAATATTGTGGGAGAGAAGGTGGGCATAATTCAAAAATGAAGAAATGGGCTGGGGATTGTAGCTGAGTGGCAGAGCCCTTACCTAGCAAGCATGAGGCCCTGGGTTCGATTCCTAGCACAGCACAAAAAATACTAACGCAAGAATGAGGAAAACAGGGTCTCCCTAAGGAGCCTCAAGTTCAGTAGATGACTATAATTAGCCACATAGTCCCCTGGTATAGGAGAAAGATTAAGGGACTGGAACAAGGCTATATAGCAATGAAGATAGAGGGGGAAAAAAGGCAGATCTGAGATAGGAGATAGAATTAATTGGACCCTGTGGCTGATGGAAAGAGTAGAGAAAGTGGCCAGTGCACAGGTTTCTACTGGAACATGTAAGTATATTGGGATGTTCTTCTAATCAAGATGGGATGTTATTATGAAAGACAATTAGCCTTGTATAAACTGAGTTTTGAGGCACCTGTGAGGTAATGAAGTTTTCAGTAAACATAGGTTCAGTGCCAGGCAGAACTGCAAATCACAGTTACAGATATTGGAGTCATACTCATGAACAAGATAGCTTAGAAAAAATTGAGAAAAACATAGGGTACAACCCTAAGAAAGTCAATTTAAGTGACAGAAGAAACAGAACCTAATGTGACAGTCAAATCAAATCACTGGTAGATGTCTTTTGGTGGGTGGGGGAGACTGGTTTATATTAGGGTGGGAGAAAAGTCAAGAGAGCAGATGGCCCAAGAAGCAATTAACTAACAACATGAACTGCTACAAGAGAGGGAGTATTGTCTTCTCACTTTACCCCTACTCTTTATCTTGTCTGAGATCTTACAATAATATTACTAAAGCCATTTTCCAGTAATTCTTAAAAATTGAACATTGGGAAAAAAAACTCAAATAAGACTAAGACAAGGACTTGCACTACCACCTCCAAGTTCCTCCTGTCCTTAGGAAATACTTGTAAAAGAATAAATAAACAAAACACTTTTATTTCCAAACTATCTTAGATTATGTACTAGTGCCTTGGATAGTACTTAACTTTCTGTGTTTATTTTCATGACTTGTTTTCCCCAGAACCTGTGAACTCCTAGGAGTTGAAACTACATTCTATTAATTTTTGTCATCTTGGGATGGATCATAGCATATACCAAAATTTGAGAATGGAAGTAAAATGAATTATTTATCTATGGTTCATGAGTATGGGGTTGGGGTCAAGAAGTGATAACTGAGTATGCAGGGTGGAGCAGCATTTCTGAGGCAGCATTCCTGAATCTTCAGGTAAGCAGAAACTTCAGGCTATCATTTTTTCCCACTATAACCCCAATTTTGGAGGTTCTGTGGTTTTGTACCTGAAGCTCGAAGTACAGTTATCAAGCATGTTAGTTCAGGCATTACTCCCTGATACTGCTAGAGCATTGTTGTATTATACAATACAACAATGGGGAAAGATGGTTCAGAGATTTCGGGCAGAGAGCCCAGTAAGAAATCATCACTGGCAGCCAGTGTGAGTATAATGGGCTTAGCACTCCTCTGTAGACCAAGTGCTGTGACTTATCAAATTGCAGAGCTAACCTGTGGCTACCACTTGCCAGATTCCCTTGGGAAAGAGCCAGTGAGAACCATGCTCTTTTTTCAGCAGCAAGTGTTAGGAGATTGGTTGAACTGGAAGAGCAAACTGGAACACAAGCAGATTTTTTCCAGTTGAAATAAGACAAATTTATGATCTTGACTGAAAACAAAGGATTTAGCCAAACTGGGGATATTGCTCAGTGGTAGAGGACTTGCTTAGCGTTTGCCAGGCCCTGAGTTGGATCCCCAGCCTGGATGGGGCAGCAAAGATGACATCTAGGGCAAAAATTTGCTATAAACATCAGTTTTAGAAATAAATGGTTTTGAAAGGGCTTCAGTCAATGGGTTGCTTCTCAAAGAGACTGGGAGCTCAGGGCCTGAACTGTCTGGTCCTAGAGCCCAAAGTTTTGAGTGAAGTCTTTTCCCTGTACCCCTGGGACATCCCTTGATTGGTTGAGCAGGCTTGTGTCTGCCCTACTAATTGGCAAAATATTGTATAGCCCATTCTTGTCAAGCATATTCCTTGGAGCACAGTGAATCTGAGTATTAATGGGTTTCTGGCTTAGCAGACCCCATAATCTCATGGCAATTAGGGTTTGGGGGCTAAAGGAAAGGGTTATAGTGCAAGGAGAAGTTCAAAGTTCTGAACTTGTCCATCCCCAGGTTATGGTGTGTACTGCTTTAATAGAAAGCATTGTTGAATTGGAAAGTTAGCCCTCCTTTTTTGCTTCTAGCTTTCCATTTATTCCTCTTGTTTATAAATTGAGGAAAGTTGGTTGGCCTAGAAGATATACCAGAGCATGACAGAAGCAGTCTCTCAAAGCAGCCATGTTGAGGAAAAGCTGGAAAGACAAAGTTACTGGGGAATGTACATTTAGAAATTCTCTACTTATGCATCACAACTGCCTTCCCTATGCCACCATAGCAAGGCTTTTTAAGCCTTTGTGGCCTACCCTACAGGAGCACACTGTTCTCTTGTTCTGGACATGTTCTCTGTAGCAGTGTCACCACCATCTTCTTAGCAATGTCTTTCTGGGATAAAGAAATATTGAGGGCACTTTCTTGGTAATGAGCCCTCAGGTTCTCTTCCCCATCTTCCTGAGACAGGGAGCTTCCCTCTTAAAAGAGGTGGTGTGGTAGAAGCCCCAGCCAGTTTAATTTTTATATTTTTCCTTCCTTCAGTACTAGGGATTAAACTCAGGTGCTTTACCCCTGATCTACAACCCCCAGCATTTTTTATTTTTTATTTTGAGACATGGCTTCAAATGGGTCCTGAGCCTGCCTCAGTCTTCCCATTATCTGTGATTATATGTGTGGTCCATTGTGTCAGGCTCCAACCAGGTTTTTTAAAAAGGTCTATGGGCTATTAATGAGAGTGAGCTGCAAAAAGAGGGGCTTGAGTACTTCGAAGTATTTGGCTAAGTGTTTTAAACATTATCTGTTATAACTGCATTTTCATAACAATCATGTAGGTTATCAGTTACCATCAATCATTACAAAATTCTGATTAAATTGGCTTAGATTAAGTGAGGTATGGTGGTGTACACCTGTAATCCCCAAAACTTGGGAGGCTAAGAGTTCAAAGTCAGCCTCAGCAACTTGGTTAGGCCCTAAGTAACTTAGACTCTGTCTCAAAATAAAATATAAAAAATGACTGGGGATTTAAAAAAAAGGCTTAAGTTAGGAAATCATCATTTCATGTGATAAGAAGTCCCCATTTAAGTTCCCCAAGATTGGTTAACTGAGTGACTAAAAGATAACACTAAAGAACCAGGTTATGATCTTTTTGCTCTGCTATACTTGGTGTTGATTTATCCTCATACTAATGGTCCCAAGATGACTGCTGTAATTCCAAGAAGGAAATGTTGGCAAAGCAATGTCTACCAGAAGAGGGACAAATTGTCACCCTGCTGCATTTCCAAATCAAGAAAATCTTTCCCAGGAATACCTACCAGATCTGTCCTTATGTCTTATTTGCTAGAGATGGGTCATCTTTTTACTCCTAGTCTGTCATTAACAAAGCAAATAAGATCATCCTTCATGAGTGGCTTAGAGTAATTGGAAGTTACCCTTTGAATCATGTGGTCTAGGAAGACTAATTGTGTCTATTAGCAAGAAAAAAGGGAATAAGAGATAATAGGCATCCAACAGCATCTGCTCTTTATGTTACTCTGCATTTTATAGATGAGGAACTTGAATCTCTGAGTGACTTTCCCAGAGTTCATATTGAATAGAAGAGGGTCTCCAATTTTGGCTGGCTGTCCCTAAAGCCCATGTTTTATATTGTGTTTGTCACTGTTCAAAGTTGCTTTTTTTCTGCCTTGCAGAAACTGCTGGTGGATGCTATCCTTATCCAGTGATATTTCTTATCAAACACAGGAAGCCTAGGAGTATGAAAGTGCTGAGTGGTGTAGAATGATAGCGAAAGCAAGGAAGGAGATGAGCACTCAGTGCCTGAAC
This sequence comes from Aplodontia rufa, assembly GCA_004027875.1. Taxonomy (NCBI): domain Eukaryota; kingdom Metazoa; phylum Chordata; class Mammalia; order Rodentia; family Aplodontiidae; genus Aplodontia; species Aplodontia rufa. Next base: position 7,012 of record PVKS010042264.1, read on the forward strand.
TTGACTTGCTGGACATGGGGCCTTAACACCTGTTAAAGTAGGCAGCTGGGCACCCACTTTTTCCTGAGTGCCCTGGGTTTCTGGTATCTTATTGTGCCTTTCCCTGATGACCACATCTTCTCATTAGCTCATTTGCTATCCTGATCTAGTCCTTGTTAAAATTGTCCACGTCTTTTACTCATTTTAAATTTGAGTTATTTGTCTTATTGAGTTGTAAGAGTTCTTTATAAATTTGAGACATAATTTCTTTGTTGGATATATGTTTTACAAATATTTTCTCTCAATTTGGCTTTTTATTTTGAAGAGCTGAAACTTTCATTTTTCATGTCCAGTTTATTAATTTAAAGTTCAATTTATTGCCTTTTTTACTGTTCTAGTTTGTGTTTTTTGTATCATATTTTAAGAAATTTTGCATTGGGTATCTGATGGCTGTAGAGGCACTCAACACTCAAAGGGCAGTGATTTCTCTGCACCTGAGATTTTTGTATTATTTTAGTTTTTCCTTCTGAGAACAATCAGTGTCATCAGGAATGAGAACAGAATTTTAGCTTCTTTCCTAGCAGTGTTCTTGAAGCCCATTAATTTACTTGTCCATCCATCTATCCAACATATATTTACTGAACGTTGTTGTGTGCCAAGCACTGGCACTGTTTTAGGCACTGGGGGTATGGCAGTTAAGATACTCAAAGACCTTGCTCTGTGCCCCTACCAGCACACTCAGTTGAGAATATCTTATCCAAAACCAGGCTATATGGTCAGGGAGGTGGGATTCTGGAAAGCAGAAGTAAACTACGCTTCAGAGACATTTATTGAATTGAATCAGAATCCAAATCCTGCCCCATCTATGTCCAAAAGGAAGTAGTCCACTTTGAGAGTTTATCATTATGTCTTTTTCTGGGAGAAGCTAAATAAGCTAAATGAATCAGGGGAGTTGAGGGTATGATAGGTGCTTGCTCACAAGTTGGTGTTTACCCTGTCAGATCCTGCTACCAAGATTTGGACTGTGTACAGTGAAGGATTGAAAATGACTTTCAAAATGCAGTGTTTCATCTGGTGATATTTAATTTGGTGCTTTATAATTGGAGAGCATATTTTCAGTTACAGGTGTAGGGATGTCAAATATGATTTAGAGTCCCCTCCACTTATTAAGTATTTGTTATAAGGTAGGTGAAACCTATTAAGAGCTTTAAAGTTGTAACTATATTGAATACTTTTGTTATTTATTAACATTTAAGGAGGGTTTTTTTTTTTTTTTTAAAGAGAGAGGGACAGTGAGAGAGACAGAGAAAGAGAGAAACAACTTTATTCAGTTTTTCACATGGCCTTCGTTGCTCCAACACTTAGTTGTGTACGTGGTGCTGGGGTTTGAACCCAGGTCCTCGTGCTTGCCAGGCAAGCGCCGAAACCGCTGAGCCACCGCTCCAGCCCCTAAGGAGGGTTTTTTATGTACATTCCTTAACCTCATAACTGTAAAAGGTACATGCTGTTCTTTCCATTTTTCAGATGTGAACACTGATGCCCAAAGAGATCAAGTAACTACTCCCAAGGCCCACTGTGTGTGTGCGTGTGTGTATGCACACGCTGAACATAGGGTAGTTTTCCTCTTCCTTTTTAAGAAATAATTTTCATTTTTAAATTTTAATTTTTAAAAAGTCTAAACATTACTGATGCTTAGGGGCTCAGGAAAAAAATCATTACTCATTACTCAGCCTGCATAAAATAGTATCAGGTTTCACTAAGACAATAATTTTTTTTAAAAAAGGATCCACTATTTGCCTGACAATGTGCTGGTCCTAGTTTACTTATAAAACTTACATTCTAGTGGGGAGCGGGAGGGAACATACAAAAAAGTAGTCAACTACACAAGCTACAGACTGGTAGAAGGGTTAGCAATGAAATGTAATAGCAGAGTTGTGCCCCCTAGGCTGATGATCCAGGAAAGGCCCCTCTTTTGTGGAGGTAGGAAAAGGGGTTGGACTTAGGATGGTGGGTAAGGAAGGAGTTGGGAGAAAAGAATTCCTGGCCAATGGAGCCAAAAGCAAAGGCTCCAAGTCAGCAGAGAAGCACTTGGACCGCTGGGGGAATTGGAAACTGACCAGTCACGAAGATCCTTGGGCAAGGGGCCCCTTTCCGCCAGGCGTTTTTCAACCTGGAAAGGAGTTTGGGTTTCTCATGTGAAGAGCCGCTGTTAAAGAGTTTGGAATATGGTAATCATCCCATCTGATGTTTATATAATGTCCTTTTCTTGTTTTCAAAGGATATTGTACACCCCGTCCCCCGTGGTGGTTAATGCCAGGCCACGGAACTGGGAGACCACTTACGGTGCTCAGTCGCCCGCCCTCCGGCGAGGCGGCCCACCCCGGGCGCGGCCTCTTGGCTGCAGCCCGACCCAGCCGGCAGCCCGCACTCAGCGCCAGCAAGGCCGCTGAGGTGGGTTCGCCCCGCCGCGACGTCGCCAGGGGCGGGTGGCACCCCCACCCCGGAGGCTCGAGGAGGACGGCCGCTCGGGGACGTCTCCGGCCGGCCCGGCCCCACCCCCGCTCGGCGCTGGCTCCCCGACGCCTCCCCGGCGTCCTCCGCGCCAGCCGCGCCCGCACCGACGTCGCTCCCGCCCGGCTCCCGGCCCAGAGGCGAGGCTCGGTCGCCGGCGAGCGGGGCAGCGGAACTGACGCCGGCGGGCTTCCGGGGGCGGCCCGGGGGAGCGCGGCGGCGGCCAGCGGCGGCGGCGGAGCGGTGGGAGCGTCAGCGGCCGCGGGCGACGCAAGTTCCGGACGGGGCTCCGCTCTCTTCGCTTCACGCCTCTCCTTCCTCTCGCCTAGTCCGGGGCTGTCTTCCGGCCGAACGCCTTCGCACTGCGGTTGCGGAGGGGAAGCCGTCGTCCCCGCCTCGGGGCCGAGCGAGTGCCCGTCGCGTCGCGTCGCCCGCTCGCCGCCTCCTCGCCCCTGTGGTGGGCGCCGTTCTCGCTCCAAGCCCTCCCCCCAGCTCCATGAATGGAAATCGGCTCCGCAGGTGAGTCCGTTGCTGGGCCGGGAGGGTGCAGGTGTCACCCTGCCGCTGTCCCTGAGCGTCGTCGCTCCTTCCGCCCCAGGTGCGCAAGGAGCGCGTCGTGCGGGCGTCGCTGGTCTGGCGGCCCCGCCGCAGCTCCCCGGGGACCAGTGAGTTGGAGACGTAGCGGGGAGGACTCAGTTGGGGTTATCAGGGCGTCGTTACTGTTTTCTGAGCCGCGGGGATTTGCCGTGGCTTCTGCTGTTCCGGCTGAAGAGGTGACGGGGTGCGCGGAGGAAGCTGGCCGGCCTCGCCGCACCTGCCTACTGGTGCGGGAACGCGGGAGGTTAAGTTTGAAACGTGTGGGCGCGCCGTTAGACGCCGACGGCAGGGCCTTCTCCCCCAGTTCTCCCCGACGGCTGTGGTAGGGTGCGGTGTAGTTTCCGAGGAGTTTGGAAATGTCATATCAGCTTAGATCACTGATTGTGAGAAGGTGGATCTTAAAATTGCTGGCAGTATTTTCTTTCCTTCTCCTATTTCCTTAAGAAGCAGTTGTCATAGTTCTGGAAATTTGGAATTTGAAAACTGCTCTTTGAATGGGGGAATGACAGTCTTGAGGAAAAAATGGCAACACGGACAATACTGGTATTTGAAGAAAGGAAAAAAATACTGATTCTAAAGAAATTAATTGAGGGACATAAAATAAGTGTTATGTAACAGTTTCCTTACCAAATGATCATGCTTGTATGTTAACTTTGAAAGTACACTTCAGTTCATCCCAACAATCATTAACTTAACTTTTCAAAATACGGGGAGTGAGGTATGTTGTCACCGGTTATTACAACTACCTGAATTTCGCGTTTCTTTTTTTTTTTTTTTTTTTTTTGCCAGTTTGAGAGGTACCTAAATACAAGAAAAATTTATGTAAAAGAAAAACTGTTGACATGAATTTTGTTGAATAAGGGGAGTATAATTGCTCAGTGGATGCAAAAAGGTACTCAGAAATTTTTGATGTGGATTCTTTTGCAAGTTTTATTATATGGAATTGTCTCTACTCAATATCAATCATTTCTCCTTTTTGTGCTCTAGTTTTTGCCTTCTCCATATCTTCTTAGAAGCAAAAGTTAGTCTAGACTGTGAAGAGTATTAGACTCCTTTATTATTCATTTGTGTATTTACAAAACTGCCCTGCTCTTTTTATTTTTCTCCTTTATTTTTCTGTACCAGGTTGGGGTGAGTGGGAACAGGGATTGCACTGCAGGAGCACTTTACCACTGAGCTACATCCCCAGTCCCTTTTGATATGTCATTTTGAGATACAGACTTGCCAAGTTGCTCAGGCTGACTTTAAATTTGTGATCTTCCTGCCTCAGCCTCTGGGATTACAGGCATGAGCTACTGTGCCTGTTGCCCTTGTTGTTTTAAATTTTCTTCCATACTGTTTGTTCTTAGTGTACAGGAAATGTGATGATTTGGAGCTACAGGCAGTTTTTACTTGTTGTCAAGCCTGAAAAACTAAACATGAAAGTTAAACATGTTACTAATCATCTTAAAACTTTTCTCTTTTAGGGACAGTGAGAGAAAGAATCTATTTAGTTTTTCATGTGGCTTTCATTGTTTTCAACACTTCGTTGTGTACATGATACTGAAGTTCGAACCTGCATCCTCGGGTATGCCAGGCAAGCACCATAACCACTGAGCAACCCTGCTCTAGCCCCCATCCTAAAACTTTTGAGGATATTTCAAAAAAATGTTTTTAAAGGTTTTTTCTTTTTCTCCTTTGGATTTTCACATGAAAATATGCCCAAATATATGGTCAATACCTTATATAGCACCTGCCTGTAATCCCAGCTGTTTTGAACAAGAGGTTTGCAAGTTCCAACTTCAGCAGTTAGCAAGATCCTGTCTCAATAGAAAAATTTTATAAAAGGGATTGGAATGCAGTTTAGTGGTAGAGCTCTTGCCTATCTTGCTTGAGGGCCGGGGTTCAATTCTAAGTACTACAAACAAAAACTTGTGACATGAAACCAACCTAGTCAACTAGTACAACTAGCTTAGTATGTCCAGAAAATAAGTTTTACCTTTTCTTCTTAGGTCTTTATTGCTTATGTATATATATCCATTTAACTGTCTTCACAATGAGGAAAGTGTTCTTAGATTTATTGACCAAACACTAGGCCATCTTGAATTGTAAAATTCCTCCTCCCGTGCAGTTTGTGTGATTGACTATAGTCTAATAATGAAGGTAAGCTATCATTTCACTCAAGATTGTCAGCATCACAAACAAATTTTTTTCTTCCTGAGACACGATGTATATGCTGAATGTGAGGTTGAAATAGAATAAAATGTGCAACTAAAATTTAAATCCAGAATTTGACACATACTTAAAACATCATCTGGATGCTGCTTCCTTTTACTCTTTGAGAGAATCTTTTAAAAAAATAGTTACTTTTATTTTTTCATCTGGCTTTTGTTTTTCCTCCACTTAGTTATGTATGTGGTTCTGGGGGTCAAACCCAGGTCCTTGAGCATTCCAGGCAAGTGCTGTACCACCGAGCCACCTCTCCAGCCCCCTCTTTGGGAGAATTTTATGTAAGAAGTTTGTAATTTAGAATTAATACATATTAATTTGTATTTTTATTGGGAGTAGTGCATTTGTTTTGTTCTTTAAGCCTGGCCTGACAATGTGTAAAGAGCCTGGGTTCTATAAAGAGGGTATTTCCTATAAAGGGAGTATTTCTACGTAATATGTGGGGAAAAACCTAGGTTAGAGAAGAATTCTTCCCACATTGTCTTAAGCTTTTGGATTCTGGTTGAATACCATTTTACTTTAATGCAACCATCTAGTTTCACATTGATTTCTATATTCTTAAAATATTTGAGGGTATACCTGAAAGGTGAATAAAAATTTCTTACAGTACTTAAACTAGGACTTTATAAAGTAATTTATGTGGGGTAAGGTGGTGCGCACCTATAGATTCAGCAACTCTAGAGACTTAGGCCGGAGAATCATGAGTTTGACGCCACCCTGGACAACTTAGTGAGAACCTATTTCAAAATAAAAAATGAAAGGTCTGGTCTGGAGTGGTGGCTTGGAGGTTGTGGCGCTTGCCTGGCATGCTCAGGTACATTGGTTCAAACCCCAGCACCACATGTGCAACAGAGTCTCGGGGCAATGGGGGCCACATGAAAAACTAAAGTGAAGTTGATTCTGTCTCCCTGTCTGTCTTGTCTGTCTCTCTCTCTCTCTCACTCTCCCTCTCTCTTTAAAAAAAGAAAAAAGAAAGGTCTGGGGATGTAGCTCGGTGGTCGAGTGTCCCTGGGTTCTGGTAAACACTGTTTATTCAAATATTCTGAGACTAAAGAGGTCTGGAAAAGATACTGTTCTTAAATAAATAATCTTTTTAGTTTTACCTTCCTGAAAACACCTATCATTTTAGACATTTTTCTCCTAATCATTAAAACATTATTTTTCACAAATTATTATTTGTGTGGTACTTGGGATTGAAGCATTCCTACTTTCTGATTCAGTTGCCTAGTATACTCAATAGACATTCATTCTTGGCTCATTAACAAAACAGATGTGAGAAAGAATATTGTGCGGTTTTTCAACCTTAATGGTTATTCTGTTAGGGTATATGAACAGCCTATCTGTATTTGGAATTTGTGGTTTTTGGCTATTATCTATGTTAATATTAATCACTTTGTTTGGCCAGCCACTGCTTTAAAAAAAAAAAAAAAAGACTTGAGATTCAGAAAACCTTTGTCACACAGCTAATGCTTTATCTCATAAATGTTATAAAAATTATGTGAATTTGTCTAGAATGTCAGTGTAATAAAATAATCTGGAAGAACTCTTTCTTTTATACCAACCGTTTATTTTATATATTATTTCCAAATTGTTGGGACTGGAGCAGTGGCTGGACGGTTACTGTGCTTGCCTGGCATGCATGAGTCTGTGGGTTCAAACATCATCACCACATACACAACTAAGTGTCAGAGCAACAAAAGCCACATGAAAAACTAAATAAAAATTGATTCTCTCTCACAGTCCCTCTCTCTTAAAAAAAAAAAAAAATTGGTGCTGGAACAGCAGCTCAGTGGTTGCAGCACTTGCCTGGCATGCACAAGGACCCGGGTTCAAACCCCAGCACCATGTGTTGGCACAATGAGAGTCCTATGAAAAACTGAATAAAATTGATTTTCTATTTGTCTATCTTTCATTATCTCTCTCTCTTAAAAAAAAAAATCAAGTTCTTGGGAAATCAGAAAGTATCGGTACAAATGAGGTATTTTTAGTTTTTTTTCATATGGGGAAGAAATTTTGCAAGAAAATGTTCTCGATTGTAGTTGTACATAATACTGTTTTTGAGTCATTATTAATACTTTTATCCTAATTGATTTCTAAACATTTTAACATAAGAGATACGTAGTATTTCTCTGAATTTTAAAAATGGCTAAAGAATAGATTGTAAAATGGGTCACTCAGGTGATGTCTTAGTTTTTATTTTTTTAAGGAGAGAGTGTGAGAGAAAGAGAATCAATTTTATTTAGTTTTCATTTGACTTTCGTTGCTCCAACACTTTGTTATATATGTGGTGCTGGGGTTTGAAATCGCATCTTCGTGCATGCCAGGCAAGCACCATAACTGCTAAGCCATGGCTCCAGCCCCAGGTAATGTCCTCTTATGTTTTTAGAGAGAATTTTATTTATTTTTTCATTTAGCCTTTGTTTTTCTTTTTCTTTCTTTCTTTCTTTTTTTTTTTTTTTAAGAGAAAATCAGTTTTATTTAGTTTCTCATGTGGCTTTCATTGCTCCAACACTCCTTTGTGTACATGGTGCTAGGGTTCAAACCTACGTCCTCGTGCATGGCAGGCAAGCACCCTGACCACTGCGCCACCACTCCAGCCCCTCTTTCTTTCTATTTTTCTATATTTTAAATCAGTGTTGTTTAGTTTTTCAGGTAGGTTTCATTGCTCTGATACTTCATTATGTACATGGTGCTGAGGTTTGAACCCACGTCCTCGTGCATGCCAGGCAAGCCCTGTAACCACTGAGCCACCACTTCTGCTCCTGGCCTTTGTTTTTCTGACACTTAGTTGTGTACATGGTGTTGGGAAATCAGAAGGTCCCGGATCTTCATGCATGCCAGGCAAGTGCTCCAACCACCAAGTCACCACTTCAGGCCCTCGCTCTCTCTTTTTTTTTTTTTTTTTTTTTAAAGAGAGAGGGACAGAGAGAAAAAGAGAATCAGTTTTATTAGTTTTTCATATGACCTTCATTGCTCAGACACTTTGTTGTGTACATGGTGCTGGAGTTTGAACCTGGGTCCTTGTGCATGCCAGGCAGGCACTGAAATCACTGAGCCACTGCTCCAGCCCCTTTACTCTCCCTTGAAGAAGAAGAGTGAACAGTTCACAGGAAAGTCTAAAATATTAAGTGAAAAATCATATGATCCTGTCCTCCAGATAATACCATTGTTAATTTTTTCTTGTATATTTTCCCAGACATCCATCTATCTTTTTTTTTTTTTTTT
>PVKS010042265.1:0-15528 GCA_004027875.1 Aplodontia rufa
TATCATTTGTAACAAAATGGATGGACATAGAGGATTTTTTTTGTTGGACGGGTAAACCTGGCATGATTTTACTTCTATGAGGTTGAAAATACCCAAATTCATAAAAACAGAGAATAGAATGCTGGTTTCCAGAGAATATGGGAAAGGAGAAAGAGGGTTTTAAGAGTTATTGCTCAAAAGGTATAAATTTCTAGTCACACAAGCTGAATAATTCTGGAGCTTTGATGTAAAACATAGCTCCTGTAGTTTATAATTACTCAGTTTTGTACAGTTAGCAAAGTTTTAAGAGGGTACACAAGTTAAACATTTAACATGTTTCTTAGCACAAACAAAACAACACACACACACACACACACACACAGATACACACACAGAGAAAGGAACACCATGGAACATTTGGAGATAATGGATATATTCTTTTAAACCTTGATTTTAGTAGTGGTACTTTGGGTATGTGTACATGTCCAAACTCATCAATCCTGTATGTTAAGCATGTGCACATTTAATTTTTATGTATCAATGACACTTTGATACAGCAAATATTAAAAAAATCATGGTTCCTTGCATGTTTTCTCATTTTAAGTATTAAAATAATAACAACAGTGTTGTTTGGAGCTGTGAATCTGCACATAAGTCCACAGTTGAGCTTCACATTCTCACTTAATTCACCTTTGAATGAATTCTGTGAAAAAACAACATGAGTTTGTTGGCAGCTTTTATTGATCTTTTTCTAGTCTTTGACCCTAAAGGACTACTGGTAAGTTGTTTCATGTCAATAGAGACCAGGCAGAAAATGGTGTCCGTAAGTATCCTAAGACTCATTAGGAACTCAGAGTCAACAACAGAAATCTCATGACAGACCATATAACAAATTTAAGAAGTTAAAAAAATTTAAATTGTACCTTTATGACAACAATTTTAGGTAATATTAATGTGCAAAATGTATATCCCCTTCAAAACTGCCAAAAATAGAAAAATGTATACATAAGATGTATGTATATTTATGCTTTTGTCAGTGTTTATAGCCATCCTTTCAATGTTAGTATAAATAGCAGTTTGTGGTCAAATTTAATTTATTAAAAATCTTTAACATTGTCCTTCAAAAGTTTTTTGATCATCAGTAATAATAACACAAAATAAATCAGATCACTCAATTTACTTTAAAATGAATATGTGCCCACACACAACACAAAAACACATACAAACACACACTGATTACGGTTGTTACTCTTTTGTGAAGTCTATTTTGTATTTCTTGTCTCTCTCTTTCTTCCTTTTTCTGTTTTGTTTTTCACTTTAAGGTTTTACAAGGTAATTAGTATTAAAAGGTCTTAAACTTTGAAAGCCTAAAATTATTGTATCTGACTTTATATCACATAATCATGGTACCCTTATGACTCATGCATTTGTAAATTGGTGAACAACAAATATGTTTCTGAGGAAAGACTTAGCTTGAAATTGTTTGCATAACATTCCTATTCAGGAATATGTCCTTGTTAGTGCTTTAAAAATTTTAAAAATTGTCGGCTTCCATCTCTATTTATTTTATTTTCAAAAGCTCACATCTCTTAATTAGTCAAATGAGATTTTTATCCTCCTGTTTATTGCTGTTGAAGATATCAAGGTTCCTGGTGGATATTTTTTTCTCAAAAACTGAGATTTGAGAAATAAAGCCACAAAGTTACTCCATTTCTACATATCAGTGTTTATCAGTGTTAACAGACCAATTTGTATCGTCTTTTTAAAAAGATAATGAAATTCAGAGACTCCACTCTAATCTATTGAGTCAGAATTTCTGAGATCAAAATCTTAGAAATATCACTTTTCTTTATCACTTAATTTAATTCTTGTGTCTACTTCATTTTAGAAATCCATGTTTTGGGTCATTTCTATTCTGCCTTTAGGTCAAATTAGATGATGATAAAATCATGATGGCTTTGTGCTCTTTAACTTCTGTGTACTGCCACTCAAGATAAATATGGATAATGAGGAGAAATGTTGTAGAAATATTGTCCTATGCAACTCACTCTGAGATTTAACTCATACATAATAGTGCTATTATAATCATATCTCTCGTATATCCCAAACATAATAGCAATATCTTCTTTGTCCATTTGGGCAGCTGTAACAAATTTCCATAGACTGAGTAATTTATAAGCAATTGAACTCTAGTTCAGGAGGTTTGCAAGTCCACGATCAAGGTGCCAGCTGATAATAAGTGTCAAAAATAATTGACACTTCTTTTTGCACACTGTTATGGTTTGGGTAGGAGGTATCTCCCAAAAGATCCTGTGCTAATGTAGGCAAATTCAGAGATGAAATGATTAGATATTGAGAGTAGACAATCACTGCACTGGTCCATTAGATGGCTTAGCAATTTGAAAGGATTATTGGATGGTAACTGTAGGTAGGTGGGATGTAACTAGGGAAAGTAGATCAAGAGTGGGGCATGTCTATTTTTCTCCTAGAAGCTCATGTTCTCTCCCTGCCTCCTGGCTGTCATAATCTGAGTAGATTTCCTCCTCTATGCCTCTGCATGATCTCCTGCCTCACCTTCAGCCCAGAGCTAAAGAGTTGGCCTGCTGTAGACTGAACCACTGAAACCATAGGCTCCAAATAAACTTTTTTCACCTCTAAATTTTTTTTGCAAGGTATTTTGGTCACAGTTATGAAAAGCTGACTAACACACACTGTTACGTGAGAGAATGAACAAGCACCTTCCTCACATATCTTTGCAAGGACACTAGTCACTTTCATGACGGCTCTACCCTCATAATTACATCCTAAAGTCCCCACCTCTTGAAACTCACGCTGGCATTCAAGTTTTAGCGTATCGATTTTGGAGGGACACCTAGGCCATTGTTTCAGTATTGGGCGAATTAGAATGTATAAAAAAATTAATTACTTCTTCCAGAAAATGTAATGATATTTCAGAAACCATTTTTCCTGAACTAATAGGCCTTTTTATTATTGACTTTGATAATAGTATAAAAATATTGAGTATTCTTAATTTCATTTAAACCAACACCTGGGCCAAACATATAGTTTTAAAAGTTTTTGTGGAATAAGTGATTAAATATTATGTGCTAAATCTAAAATATGTAGAAAAATATATAGGGCTCCTTAAAACATGTAATATCTAAAAAATATTTTCTCATCAACCTCAGAATGAGCCAAATCTGGGGCAAATGTTGGATCTTCCATAAAAACAAGCATTATTGTTTCAACACTCACTATTTGTGTACTCCCTTTCCTGTACTTAATATTATGACTGAGTTTCTCAGTGTACTCTGGAGAATCAATCTGTGTTGATCTCTTTACACTTTCTGCAAATCTATTATTGTCTACCTTATTGGAGTTTTTGTTGTTTTTCCTGAGATTTAAAAAAAAAATGTATAAAACACAACTAGGCCATGTATCTTTCCATGAAAACTGAGTGTCAGGAAAGAAATTTCTTCAGTTTCAGCTATAATGGTCTTTCTTTCTTAGTTTTCATATACACATATTTTCCTTGGTCTGCAAATAGCTTACTTTATATTAGTGCATGTAACTTACACAGAGAAGTGGGCTTCTTTGTGACATATTCAGATGTCCACATAACATAATGTTTTAAAAATTTTAACTACTGAGAATTTTCACAATGTGTAAAAGACAAGCTCATGGGCTCCCAAAGAATGTTCCTGGATGATTTGATTTTTCATTTTCTGGGAGACATAGCAAAAATTTAAGCCCATGACTCACATGCATTTTAGATATATAACATAAATACTGCTTATCTATAGATATTTTATTAGATACTGACATATAAGGAAAATATAAACTCTCATAGAACATGTCTAATATGTTTGTCTTACAAACTAAAATACTATTGGTCTTATAAACTTAGATTCTTCAATAATGGCTTTTGCATCTTTTTCAAATTTTGCAATGTTTGGGCATATAATAACAATTTATATTCTAAAACTGTAATAATATACAATATAAGCATCATTTAGGTATCTAATTTTTTAAAAATGTCATTTTCCTTTAAATATCTGGCCTTTGGATGCTTATCTTTTACTGTTAAATATACTCCCAGAACATTTTACTTAAAACTGTCATATGATAGAATATTGTTGGCTGATTAACTATGCATTAGTCTAGAGATTATAATATATGCTGAAGTTCTTAGAAAAGGTTTTGCTTATCTATCTTGAGGACTCAATAAAGGCTACAGGCTTTTGCACTGATTAAATTAGACTCTTTAACTTGGATTATTTGCCATAGGACCATCTCCTGTTTTGGACACCAAGGAGGTAAACACTGTCCGTTTAATAGAAGACTCCATTCATTCCTTTACTCATGTTTCTTTCTACCAGTTACTGAGCATCTTTAATATGTCACACATTGTACTGGACGCAGAAATGAGAAAAACAATTCCCGATGTGTTAAGAAATTCCAGGAAGCTGTGTCTTGGAGACCTGGGAATTTTCTAAATATTTATTATCTCTGTTTCCTGAACCCTGATTTTATTCAACAGAATGATGTTCACAGATAAAATACTATATTTGCCATTATCATTTGTAGCTATGAAATGGCCAATTTGATAAAACCCAAAATCATAGGTTTCCATAAAAATACCTTTAAGGGGATGATTAAACATGGGAGGCTGGCTGGGCTCCTCTTGCCACTTCTCTCCCCATTCCTCTTCCCTGGAGTGGAGGATGTGAAGATCAGTTCCAGTGTCTGTCCTGTGACCTTTCAGATGACATCCATATTCTAAGAACATGTGAACAGAAAGAAAGCAAGCATCTTAATGTTTTGTGGACATACGATATCAACACAGTACAGACCACCAAAGCACTTACTTTGCGTGAGAAAATAAGTCATTAATTTGTTTAAGATATACCAGGTCTTTGTTAATTGCACCCAAATGCAATTTCTGAGGAATGCAGTAGTCAAAAATGTAATTGAGTACATTAAAAAGAAGCATGTATTTAATCACTTTGTAGTTACATACAAAGTATCTTCTTTGCATTTATCATCACCTCCATGTTGAATACTACATACAATGAATTGTTGTTGGCTTTATTTTTATCATATCTCCCCCTATGTGTACCTCTTTCCTCTAGAAAATGAGTCTCATAAGCAATAAGAAAGTAGACTTTGTTTGCTAACATATCTCTAGTGCCTAAAATAATGAGTGGTACAAAGCCAACTTTGGTAGATATTTGTTAAATGAACGAATTAATGGCTTAGTGGGTGGTGGGGGAATGGATGGATAAACATATGGCATTTTCTTGGAAGACATGGTCATTAAGTTTATCGAACAAAGGAGTAAATGATAGCGAAGCAATTTCAATAGGATATGCTTTCTAGGTTTCTCAGTAAATGTGTCCCTTGTTTCCAGTCTGAGAGTGATTCTTCATTGCAGTATTTCATAAATCAAATAAAGTATTAATTGAAAGCAACTACGACTCTGGTAGAGTTGCTTTCTATGCGAGTCATTTAGCAGTTGGGTTTGGCACTGTAAGGAAAGCAGGCCTATATGTGCTTTTCTTATTTTTGATAGGTCTGCATGTAATGTATTAATATCTGAGAATAATTGTAACAAAATTTATAAATTCTTGTGTGTTTTGGCATAGGATTCAGCACGGGGTGCTCTGTCACTGAGCTACATCTCGAGCCCCATTTATTTATTTATTTTTGTGACAGGGTTTCACTAAGTTAGAGGCCAGTCTTGAACTTGCGATACTCTTGCCTCAGTCTCCTGAGTAGCTGGTTTTATAGATTGTGCCACTGCTCCTGACTTGTAAACTCTTTCATAAGTATCCAAGCACAGTTTTCATTCCTTATTGAATAATCAATCTTGTCTTCTAGCCATAAATTGTTAAAATATTGTCACTCATGCCTGCAACTTGTTCATATCATCACATATTGGATTCCATGCAGTACTATTGGTCAGATATTTTATTTCTCAGGCTGATGTCTCTTCATTTAAGCTACCAATGGAGATTTATGTAAATAACTATACATTTACTTGAGTCTTGTTTCTGATACATAATCTTTGTTAGCTTTCTACCACTATGATAAAACACCTGAGGTAAACACTTAAAGGGAGGAAATATTTATTTTGGTTTACGGTTTTAGAGGTGCCCCACTGATTTGGGCCCTGTAGTGAGGTAGCTCATCATGGTGGAAGGGTGAGGGGAGGGTTTTTCTTTTTTTCTTTTTTTTTTTCTTGCCATGAAGGAAGCTTTGTTTGCTAGCTAGCATATGGAATCTTGAAATTTCAAAATAAATCCAAACAAATGGAATGTACTACCTGCAACCTACAATACAACATCTTATAAAACATGTTTTAATTCAGTGATTCCCAGCTAGAGGCATTCTTGCTCACTGAAGTACTTGGGGCAAGTACTGGGCATGTCTCTGATTGCATTACTAAAGCTGTGTGTATGTGTGTGTGTTGGGGTGTGTGTGTTGGGGGGTGTGTGTGTGTGTGCCTATGCGTGCATTATTAGCAGCTAGAGTGTAGAACCCAGTTATACTGCTTACTGCCGAACATCCTATAATGCAGACTTACTTTGTGCTGCAAGTACACACAGTGCCTTGGTTGAGACTGCATCGTTGGTTACCAAATTAAACTTGATTATTAACTAATAAATAAAATATTTCAATTACCTTTTAAATAAGATAAAATATTTTAAAAAGTGATTTTGTTTTGAATGGCATAAAAGTATTTTGATCAGTTATGATGATATGAGGATTCAAATTGTCTATTAATGAAAATTTACAGAATTCACATCCACAAATACACCACAAGGATAAAATAGCTTCAGTGGAATACTCTGTGATAATTTGTATTTTTCTCTGATATAGGAACTTGTTTGGTATAAAAAAGAGAGACTCTTTCCCTATTTAATGGAGAGAGAATGTCTCCCCCTAAACTATCGAAATAATAGGACATTGCATATTTCTTTTAGACCTCAGGGGATTGCTCCATAGAACAGCTGTTTGTTAAAGCCCATTATTATAATTAAACACATCTTGACCTAATATCAAGTAGAAAATTCTGGTAGTTTACAAAACAGAGGTGCTAAATAAATAATTTTTTTGCAAAGAGATTTTAACATTATCTAATGATATTTTGTGGTAAAGCTGATAATGAGATAAGAAAGGACTTGTTAAGCCAGTTTCATCAAAGAGTATATTATTTATCTGGTTTGTGTTTAACAGAGACTCTTAAACTTGGAGTAGGAAGTGGGAAGATAAGAATGATGAACTGCTTTTCTTTCTTTATTTTTTTTTCTTTTTAAAGAGAGAAAGACAGTGAGATAAAGACAGAGACAGACTTAATTTTTATTGTTTTTCACATGGCTTTCGTTGCTCTGACACTTAGCTGCCTATGTGGGTGCTGGGATTTGAACCTGTGTGCTTGTGCATGCAGGGCAAGCGCCGTAACCACCAAGCCACTGCTCCAGTCCCGATGAACCACTTTTCTATTGGTGATTTAGATTATTTTTTATATGTTTTGAGTTACTGATATCAAATAATCATAGCTTCCGTCTTTTATTAAAATAACAACCAAAAATAATCACTATGGCGCTAATGAATTGCAGCCAAGTTATGTGCTAAATAGCAAATAAATAGCTTTATTCCCAAAAACTTCTAATGTTTATTTGATCCTTGGTATCTGCAAACTCAAAGAACTTTGTCAATTGTATTTTATTAATTGTTACTCTAATTTATATCACACTTTACATTGTCATTAATTTCAGTATTTCAGAAGGAAGCATTTTCTTATCAGTTAATATTAATGAGGTTACCAGAATGAACTGTTATGGTGGTTATGTCTTTTCTCTAAATGAATTCAAGATGCAAATATGATGTTTTCCCAAAGAATATAAGTATAATTTTCTGGTGTTAGCCTTCAAGTTTGTTAATCAATTATTTATTCTAACTTATTAGATTAATAATTTTTCTTTCAAGGAAGAAATGTGTAGTTACTTCTTCACCAAAATAGAATATTTTATTCTCTTTTTTTGATTTGATTTTGTGTAGTGTAACAGCAAATGAAAAGCAGCATTGCATTGGAATGGAGCAGTCAGTTTTTATCCATGGCTGTACCATATTAGTGGAGTAAGCTATTTTTTGATGCTACTTGTCTAAGCAACATAATTGAAAAATATAAATTCCTACTGAGAACAAACACCCCAGCCA
The DNA here is from genome assembly GCA_004027875.1 of Aplodontia rufa. NCBI lineage: Eukaryota > Metazoa > Chordata > Mammalia > Rodentia > Aplodontiidae > Aplodontia > Aplodontia rufa. The sequence continues at coordinate 8,203 of PVKS010042265.1, forward strand.
TATGTATTCCACAGAAAGTGATCTCACAGCATCACACAGATAAGTTTGAAATAACATCTAATTGTAAAGAAACATTGCTTCCTCTTGGCGTTTTAATCCACTTATCCAGTGGATTTTACTTTTTAAAATTCATTTTGAAACCATGGGGACACTTTAAACAAAAATAACACTCTTGATGCCTCCAATGATCAGAAATGCTGTGGCTGGCACAGGGAACCAAAGACCCAGCAGCTCAATTTTCCCAGCCCTTCCTTGACCCACTAGAGCCCACAGAGCTCCTGCACAGGTGCATGAGAATGGTTGGAAAATCAGTTTCAAGGACTGAATTGTTATAAAAGTTTCCAAGTCAGAAAAGTATTCGTATACATAGTTCTATTCTATTAAAATGATCAGAGACAGCTTTGTTTTGGAAAAAAATGGATTAAAAATGTATCCTTAGAAGAATATTCATTTTCTCTAAATACAGATGGATAAAGAAATAAATTTCAGCCAATATTTAAGCACTCTTTTGCTCAATCTTGCTTAGGTACTAGGTCAGAAATAACTGCATCCTACAGTGAATTGAGTCTCTTGCTTCCCCTAGAAAGTTGACATTAAGTTAGGGACATCAAAGGGTCTTGGAAATTATTTTACTAGAGCAGTTGGATAGATAGGCCAATAAATACCAGCAAAAACACCATCTGAATAAAAAATTTATTTACTCACAGCAAAGGCAGTGACCAGAGTAACAGTGTAGCCTTGATCCCCTAACACTCCTGGGTGAGACTACCAAAATCAGACAGATTTTGTATTTCCATATAGTGGGTTCATACTACAAGAGAGATATTATTTTATGAATTGAAATGTGTCCTCAAAAAATGTTGAATTTTAGGGACTAGAGTGGTGGCTTGGCAGTTATGGTGTTTGCCTGGCATGTGGCAAGTATGCGAGTTCAAACCCTAGCACTGCGTACACAGCAAAGTCTCAAAGCAGCAAAAGCCACATGAAGAACTAAATAAAAGTTGCTTCTCTCTCTCTCTCTCTCATTATCCCTCTTTATTAAAAAAAAATTGAACTTTAACCCACAGTTCTTCCAAGTGTGACTTTATTTGAAAATGGAGCGATGGAGGATGCATTTGACTTCTAGGACACCATACTGAATGGAGTAAGGTAGACCTGTATGTTGAAATTACTGGTACCCTTGTAAAGCGGAAAAAAAAAAGATAATTAATGTCAAGAAAACTCATGGACACAGAGGGAAAAAAGGTTGCTTGAAGAATGTGATAGAGATTGGAATTATGCTCCCATTAGTCAAGAAATACCCTTGCCACAGGAAGATAGAACAAGGACTAATCTTTCCCTAAAACCTTCAGTAAGAAAATGCCCTCCATCACCAGTACTCTTAGGTAAAGCATGTCTTTTCTTTTCTTTGAAGATCCCCAGTTTGTTTTTGATGCTGCAGCCCCAAGAATTTAATGCAAATCCCCAAATTATAAACTCTAGCACTTATATAGAGATAGGAATATCTACCCTGTTCACCTTTATAAGTACAAAGTTTATTTTTTCTTCTTTGGGAAGAGAAGGTCTCTACCTTAAAAATGCAAATCCTATAGGGAATCAAGAAACCTGACCTCTTGTAAGAGAGAAAATAGTCACAACCCAACATGGGACTACGTATGAACTCTGGGTAGGCTGCATACCCCATTATTCGTTGTCTTTATTCCCTTATTTTATGACACTCCCAACATTTATTACCTAAGAATCCTGGTGTTTGTTTTCTCCCATGTAATAGTGAGTAAATGGAATAGTATCGATGCTTAATTCTGGTACCTTCAGATCTCATGGGAACTTGATTAACTATTTGCTGAATGAATATGAATAGTATTATGGCTTTTTTTTCCACAATGGAGGATCAGAAATGATGACATAGTCCCTAAGAGATTTACACTTTATCTCCAATTGCACAATCTATACATTCATCTTTTTAGCATGTCTTCATTGTAAAGAGTCCTAGAGGAAATCTGATAATGGTTCTGCTTTTGATGTCAAAGAAAAATCACCAGCACATTACAAGTTTGTGAACACACCATTCTGTCCTGTGAGTTTTCCTTAGACTAGAATTATATGGGCTTTTTAATGCTCATTTTATGTTGAAATTACTTAGGGTGTAAGGATATAACAATAACATTTTGCTTCTACTTTTTGTATTGATTCTATTATTGGTAGCATTTAATAATTGGTAATATATAGTATACTACCAGAAACAAAATAAGACATCAAAAATATAAAGCATGAAAAATAATAGGACATATGGAATATGCAATTAGTACTTGAAAATATTTCCTGAAGGCTCCTCTTCTGTCCCTGGGAGTTAGTGGACATATATTTTATTAGCTTATAGCTGCTAATATTACCAAATTAGTCATCTCTTGGTGTTCACTAGAATACTGTCTCTATATAATCATAGGCTTTTAAATGTAGGACTCTTTCTAGTCATTCTTGTCTGTATTCTTTTCTTTCTGAATAGATCAAGTTCTGAGTTTATAGAAACAAACAGAAAAAACTTCATGGCTTAAACACTGATAATTCTTTGAGAGAAGAATAAAGGCATACTTTAGAAAAAAATACTGACTTGAAAAAGGTCATATTTGATTAGTGAAAAGATTGAATTATGGAGTAAATACGAAAGCTTGCAGTTTGCCCACAGTAAATCAAACTAGACTAATACAAATGTTGATAAGTAAAGTTTGGCAGAGATGCTGATTTAATGAGGAAATAAGGAAGATTTATAACAAGCATATCATTTTTATATGTAAATGGAATCATAAAGTGCTTAAATCCATTTATTCTCTTGAGCAGATGTAAATGATTCAGTAGTATTGTTTGCATTCTATATTTTCTGCAGATTTTATTTTTAATCTCAAGTGCTGAGAATTTAGGTATTTATAATATTCAGTTATGTCAATAATTATCCATTATGATAATCAATCCTCTTGTACCCTAACCCTACTCTCATTTTACCCCATAGGCTTCTACTCTGAGCTGTTTAACAAAATTTACATATATGTATTGGTTGTCTCCTGTATAATTTACATGAACTGTTTAGGGCTACAAATCTCATATTGCTTTCTTTTCTAATTTTGCTCAATGATTGTATGATGTAGTTGTACTTCTTTATACACCTCTAGGATATTCCTTCTCATTGCTCCATAATACTCTACATAATATTCTGTAGTGTGCATCCTTCCTATTCAGTATCTTGAGATGGAAATGCCAGTGATCCCAGGCCTCTTGTCCCACAATGTACCGCTGAACTGAAGACCCTCTCATCTCCTTCCGGGAAATCATCTTGGTAGTTACAACCAGGAGAGGAATACCTGGGTCACATGATGTGCACATTTCTAATTTCACCAGTGCTGCCACATTGCTCTGCTAAAAGGGTGTTACCATGGAAACTTCCACCAGCACTCACACATACTTCTCTACCTCTTTTACAATCCGTTGGTATTATCTGACTTTTCTGCTGTTGTTGTTGTTGTCATTAGAAGACAAGCGTCACATAATAGATTTGTGTGGCTTTGCGTTTTTCTGAGTTTTAGTTGGCTGGAGGTTATTTTTGCATCTCTTTTACTTTATGGATTTTCTCATGTGCATATTGTCTCTTGATGATTAGCCCCCTTTTTTCTTTGGATTTCCTGGGTTTTTCTAATAGATTCGCACATTAGTTCTTCATTATATTCAAACATTGAAGACTTGTTAATTTGGGATATTTTAAATATCACTTGTATGTATATTCCTCATGTATTTATGGCCTGAGATCTGAAAACCTCATGTTGTTTGTGTGTGATCTCCAGGGTGGCCCTGTAGGCAAGGAACCAGCAGTAGCTTGGCGTCTTTAAAGGAGCTACCACAAATTGCTATATTTTAAATCCCAAACACTACTACAGAGATAAAAAACAATTATGAGCCCAAGTAAAGAAATATTGCTATAAAAATTTAGTAGTACAAATATTCATCATCTTTTTTTATTCTTTCAGTGGAGTCTGGTAAAACAGAAAGCTTAGCTAAGAAACGGGTCGGTTGTCCTGTGCCAATCTCAAAAATAATCTGTGAAAAGTGCTTAAAACCTAAAATGAACTTTTCCCTTAGATACTGTCCATGCTATGACAATTTTAGCACAAAAATGTGTTTTTACTCCAAAAGAGGAAAGCATGGTACAGAGAAACACTTAAAACCACAGAAATAAGTAGTTTCATGTCTATTAGAAATCATGTAATGGACATATTTTGAATTGAAATATCTGTTTTGTTTTATATTTTTTCCCCTGGTGTCTAAGTTAAAGATATATGAAATATATGTCATTATTTAAATCATGCCTAAATTGTCTTTGAAGGAACTAGACACTCACATTTTTTCACAGAACATTTTTGTGCTTTTTATTTGATTAAGGAATTGCTCATATTTCTAAAGGGTTACATTTTAATAAGAAATTCGTTTGTTAAAAAATCACAGAAAATCTGAAGAATACAAAAATACTTAGAAAGCTATAACTTGCTTTTCAAAGTAGGACAAGTAGTTATTTAAATAAGATGGGAGGCCTTGGGGTGCAGTGAATATTTTTAATTGCATATTTAATTAGAAATATGTTGGAGAAGTAGTGTTTAGTTTAGCTGAAGCTCATGGGCCTTGGCAAAACATTTTCTTCTAATTTTTTTTACCTTTTCAAAATTTATGTTGAGCTGAATAGAATTTAATTTTGTTGCTATTCATTATGAAAGGATTAGAACCTCTTATTTTCCTTTGGAAAAAATGTTGACAGGTTTATTTTAAATGATTTCTCTTTTAATTATGCTTGAAACTTATTTAGCACCTGAACATTTGCTTGCTTGACAGTTCAGAAAAGATTAAAATAGTATCTAAATTGTGTAAAATCCAATGTGTTTTATCTGTCTTACCACTTAACCCAGAGCTTTAATGTATATGTGTTTACTTCCAGAGTTTAGGAACTAAGAGAAAAATAATAAAGCCTATAAAAAGGGAAAATGAGTCAAATTGTGTTGTTTTAAGTGAGGGAGATAGGGAGGGCATGGGGAAGAGGCAGGAGGGAGCAAGGACAGGGAGGGAGCTAGGTGGGGAATCAATCATGTAGTTTACTCTTTACTCACACAAGAAGCCAAATAATACTTATGCAATTATCTAATTCTGAATTTATAAAAGTAAGGGAGCTATACTCAGATAATTATCAAGGATTAGTGAAGATTCAGATGCACACATCAAACTGTATATGAGAGACGAGTTCTGTCCTATGATACATTACGCTTGAAACAAAAGTTGTATAGACAACATAGAAAAGGAGTAGTTGATTTTCTGTGGTTTGGCAATATCTGCATCATAAAAGGAGGAAATAAACTATTTACAGAGTGAATAACAGAAGCTGAAGCAGACACCATCTTCTCACTGCAGAGATTTTTTTAGTGTCATAGCATTTTATATTCTCCGAAGAGTAAGTTGAGAGTATAAAGTTACTTTGATAGATCCTTCCTGTACATTCTTTGTGATATCCTGAGATTTGACCATTTGCTATGACATCTCTATCCACGCTATCATGATGGTCTTTCCGGAAGATTTTATCTCTAATAATGCGTTTCACTTTGTCATCCAATAGGAACTGAATGGATACAATGTGCTTCCATCATTATTGTCTTTGCCCTCTCTCCAGAACAATAAATGTGCTCCTGGAGGGCAGTGGTGGAAAGCCCCATAGGAAATCCAATAAATAGAGGACATATGTCTGGCACTACTTGAAAGTTAGCTCATTTCCTTGCGTTAAAATGATAACGGGGAGGGGGTGGCTTCTGGGTTGCTAAGAATGTGCTTTGTTGGAGGGGAGATTGCTTACAAAGGATAAAAAATTGCTTTTCTAGTGTCACAAACTTAGCATCATTTAGCAGTTTAAAATAACTGTTCACTAGCTCATAATTCTATAGGTTGGACATCTAGGTGTGATATGTGTCTGGTTTCTCTGCCTAGTGTCTCCCAAGGCTATAATGAAGCTGAGGCTGGATTGCATTCTCAGGTGGAAATGGGATCTCTTCAAGATCGGGTAGTTGGAACAGAATTCTATATAAGACTGGAGTCACAATTCTTTCACAGGGCCCTTTATCTTTAATTATAGCAATTCTATTCATCAGCTTTTTACCTCTGCAAGCAAATTACCTGACAAGAACAACTTGGGGGAGAAAAAGGATATTTTGCCTTATGGTTTTAGAGGTTCAACTCATGCTTGACTGATTCTGTGTCTCTGCACCCAAGATGAGCCAGAATAACATGGTGGAAGGGTGTGGTGGAGGAGCACTGGTCCACTCATGGTGACTAGAAAGCAGAGAGAGAATAGAAAAAGGACTACAAAAAAAGATGTGCTCTTGCACATGCCCAGCGACCCTACTGCTAGGATCTGCCTCAGTTGCAGCCCAGAGTAATGGAATAAGCTGACTATCAAGTAAATCTCTGAAATTGTGAGCTCAAAATAAACATTTTGTCCTCTAAAAATGGTGTTGTCAGATAATTTGGTCACAAAGTTGAAAAGCAACACACAGCAATGGAAGATTTCCATTGAATTTTCTTTTGCATATTTGAATCTGTGCTTTCAGAAGAGAACTGTCCCTATAGAGTGCTCACTTAAGTCAAGCCCAACCAAGAAAACTCTTTTTCTTAAAGTCAACTGTAACACATCCAAGCCATAGGAATGAAATACTCCTTATTCACAGTCCTGAGGATTATGCAGAGCGTACCTAGCATAACAAGCATCTTGACAAATGTTAGAATCCTGCTTCCTACACTTAGTTTCTTCCTGTGAAATTTTATTTTTGTTGTTTAGAATGTGGTGGATACTGTTACAGAATTGAGGAGTGCCCACTGGGTACAGTTTTAAAGACTAAGGGAATGGGCTAGAGCAGGCATTTTAAACTTGAAAGGATAATCCTATATCCAAATATATGTGCTCTGTTCTGATACTGAAGCAGGACTGGAAGCAGTTGAGTTCAAAATTAGAGATAAGGGTTTCAAAATCACGACTAAGGAAGTATTAGCTGAAAGTCACAGGAGTGAAAGATTTCACAGTGAACACCAGTGAGCAGGGAGACCACTAAAGTTTTAAGAAAGTCTTTGGGAGAAAAGAACCAGATTTGGAGCAAAGTAAACTGGCTAATGGAAGGGAAAAATTAAGACTACAGCCTGGAGAGATGTCATCAATGTTTGGTTCTGAGAGAAGATAGATGAGACCAAGAAAAATGGTTGGTTTTAATTAGAAAAAAATCAAATATGCATGAATTCATCCATGTAATGGGA
>PVKS010042266.1:0-15514 GCA_004027875.1 Aplodontia rufa
ATAAATTCAAATCAAACCCAAGACTGCAGGGTTTTAAATCTGGATACTTTTAACTACTTCCTCTTAAAAGGAAAATGCTGGTTCTTAAAGACAGTGTCACGATTATTTCTTTGCTTTCTCTCCAGTCTGTGCAAATGACATTTTCACAGTAGCAACCATGTCTTGGACATGTACTTTATTTTCCTTCAATTTTTTTGAGTATTTTGGGGATAGATTTTGGAAGATGGGGTGCTTTGTTGAAGAGTTAATTTCACCATTTCACCTGTACTTTTGCAAAGCATTGGCAAACACCTCCAAAGGGAAGGTACCATGGTTTTTTGTTTTGTTTTCTTTTTGGCAGTGGATGAGATGCTCATTTGAAACAGTACTGTGTCAATCCAGAATTTGCTTCTACCACACATGTAAGAAATGCTACTCCCATCTTTCATTTGTGGAAGTTGGAGCATCTTTGGACATGGCAAGAGGCACTGCGTTTCTTTTTTCTGCAAAAGGTTCATCATCGAGGCTATTTTAATTTTAAAACATACCTACTTTTAAAAACTATATTACACAGATTAATTCTTAGCAACTGACTTGCAAATATTTTCTCTGGGTAGTACTTTATTTGTTCTAGTACATTTGCATTTGATTAAATCTTTTCTAATCAAGTTTACTGACTTTTCCCCCTTATTACATCTGGATTCCCAATCATGGCCAGGAAATCAACGTACCCACTCCAGGTACCTTTCATCCTTTCTTCTCGTAACTGGATAACGTAACCATCACTATTTCATCCGCTGGGAATGTATTCAGGTGTCAGGAATGAATCCGCTTTTTGTCTTCCCTGTAACTATTCTAAGAATAGTTCTCAGATGCTGTGTTTGTGACACTCAGCAATCAGTTCACTGTGTATTAAATTTCCATAAGCACTTGTGTCTGTTTTTAACATCTGTTTCTTCGCTCCTGTTCACCTACTAACACCAAAGTTTCAATTATAAGGGTGAATGACGTATCTAAATATCTAGTGTGAATGGCTCTTTTCCAACCACAACTGTTCATCTGCTTTTTTTAATCATCCTGGCTACTTTGGCTAATTTTTGATAATAGCCTTAATTAGCAATTATCTAACTTCCAAAAAAAATCCAATGAAGAACCTGATGGTACGCTTACTGAATTTGTGTCATGTTCATTAAGAAATTTACCTAGAATGCACAGCTTCGAGAAGCTGAGTCTTCCTGCATATCTTTTTACTTCCTCAAGTCTCCTTGGCTTCCTCTGGTGCTATTGAGACAGGTTTTTTTTTTATTATTCACAAATTTATTTATTGAACAATCAAACTTTTAATGAAATAATATTTTATATATATATATATTTTTTTTTTTTTCTGAAAATTAGACTTTTAGGAGAGATGGTGAAATGCCTAGGTAGTCAGGACAGGGCCCATCTAAGAGCTGGCTGGGAGAGAGTGATTGACAGGGCTTACTCAGGGCCTTCATATGGAAGTGACCATGAGGCTCCCCGCTGAGAGCAACTCCTTTGTCCCTGAGGCAAAACTAACAAGTAGGGGTGGACACAGATGGGAACTTGGAAAGAATTGCTATCTGTTTTGCATAGATTTAACCAAGGACTTTGGTGCTTAGTTTCAATGCCTGTTTTGCACAGATTTGAACCAATGATGCAGACGGTATTTCTCAATGCCTGCTTCGCATGAATGTTAATTATGCTCACACCCCAAATCAATATAACCCCTGGCCTCACCTCCTTAGATGGTGTCCTGCTTCCTCTGCCTTGCAGAGTCTCTGCTCTCCTTCCTTAAATAAATCCTACTCTTTCTACTCCCCCTTCCATGGTTGTCAGTGGATTTTATTCTTCAAGTTTGTGAGACAAGAACCCAGAAGACTGGCACCGAATTCCTGGGGTGAATTTCCACCACACCAAGAGCTGCAACACCCAACCTTTAGCTGGGGAGCTGCTAACACTATTTCAGCTGCAGACACCTGCAGCCAGCGCAAAGTCCCAGTTTCAGCTGGGAATGGCTGCAAACACTAGAAGCGGGCTGTTTTGGCTGCTGGAGTCTGTAGTGGCCCAGACTCCATTCACCAGCGGGAGCAGAGAATCCGGCCTCATCTCAAAAACCCCGCATCACTATTGTAAAATGTTTCTCACATAGGTTATAAAGTGTTTGCTTGAGAAGTTCAGCCACAGTATTTTACTTGTAATCTCTATACCATGCATAATATTGATATAAAGATATATATGTATGTATATACACACACGTTAATGACCAAGGTATGACCTTGGACTATATCTTACCTCTGACTCCTTCCCCATCCTCCTGCCCCCGCGCACACTCTCTATCGATACATGTGTGTATATACATGTAGATATATATGGATATATATTTTTCTTTTCCATTTATCTTCTGATTTTGTGCATATGAAAATGGAGCTTCATTTCATTGTACTTGTTACATAACTATTGGGTTATATTTTGACCTTTCAATACAAGAAGAAATTTAAACACAATGCAAGGTTAAAAGAAATCCACAGCCCGGCCTCCCACCAGCTCCTAACACTATCAGTTTGCTATCATATTTACTATTCTCACATTACCATTGTACTTATTTGAGAAGGCTATAAATTTTAAATAACAACTTTGTAACATGATACTTTACAGACTTCTCTTATTTTTGTAGTACTTAGAAAACACAATTTTGGAGGCATATGACCATTATATAAAATGTATTCTATAGAATGAATTCTAACTAATAATTCAGTTTCTAAACTATCTTCATGAAGTCATTTGTCCCAGAAGGAATTCTTTGAAAATAATTGAACTGTTATCAATCACAAAACATTTTATTGTTTGAGACTCACTGGAGATTCTGCCCCCGTCTGGGAGGATCACCAGGCATATCACTGTATTAAAGGCTTGGAGAAGACGTGAGGGTTAAATGCATCAAGCTAACAGAACTGGAAAAATGTAGCGTCATGTCAAAAAGAAATCAGAAGTGGCAAGTTCATTAAGGAAAAAAATAACCCTTTTAACATTACTTTCTTTAGTAGGGAGATGAAATTATTCACCAACCCCCAGTCTCTGGCTAATTATCCACTGGCCCCTGCACCTCCTGTCCTATCTGAAATCTGGTACCCTGCAGACACTGGGGTGCCCATGGCAGGGTGGGCTTCTGGATCTGCCCCTGGGCTCCAAGAGTCAGTCCTGACTGGACGTCACGCATGCCATTTCCTCTGGAGGCACTGCTATAGTAACAGTCAGGAATTCTCGCCAACCAGCAATAAGGGTTTCTTGGAAACTTCTAGAAACTCATTTGCTCTTATGTGAGAGATTGGTCAATGGCATCCACAACTTCCCCACCACAGACCCTGCAATTATTCTAGTTGTTGTAGTCCTAAGGGAAACACACAGTGGTTTCGGTCTGCTTTTCCAGTTCTGTGGCTAGAACAATTTTAGAGGAAGAAAAGTTTATTTTAGGACCCACAGCGAGCCGGGCATCAGGGTTTAAGAGTATGGCCCAGGAAACCAGCTTAGGAGATGATGGTCAGGAAGCAGAGAGAGGCTAAGCCCAGCTCACCAACTACTTAGCCCAAAGCACAGTGACCCAGTCCCCTAGCGACACCCACCTGGCTTCAGTCACCATCGGTTCATCCCTCTAGGGGCTGAATTCACTGGGTGAAGTCTCTCATAACCCAACCATTTCAGCTTTAAACCCCCTTGCCCTGTCTCACACCTGAGATTTGGGGGACACCTTGTATCTAATCCACAACAGCATATCCATGCTGATAGCATGAACGTCTTGAAGGGGCCTGCAAAGACATCTGAGCCGCGACGGAAGCCTGAAAAATCACCTTGCATTGGTTTTATCCATGTGGCATACTAAAGTGATCTTACCACTTACTAAAATACAAGCTCAATATTTTCCAGTTTTGCTTAAACATTATTTATGCATCACTCCACAGTGTTCTAAAGGTCTAGCATTAAGCACACGATACAGGCTCTAAAACACAGCTCTAATTATTTTCAACAGCACCGCTGGAAAGAAAATGTTAAAAAAGGATTTCCAATTATTCCCCAGTCAACAGCTGCTTCAACCTTTCTATTAAATCAGATGCTACTATGTTTCTTTACCCTTTTACTTTCTTTTAATAGTTACTTTATCTTTTTTTTTTTTCCATGTTTCCCAGGAAGGAGTCTTGAAGTTTGGAGAATATGGGAACTCCAAAGCATTCCCTCTCACTTCCCCAGTGTGCAAAGAGGCTTAGCCTGTCCAGCCTCTGAGTTTCTGGTGCCGTTGTTATTTTTACCTAGAGTCCAGTATTTATCTTCGAAACGCACACCATTTTAACCTCCTGCTGAATAAATTGTCAGCTGCTCTGCACACGAATAATCCATGAAGGGCTTGCTATCAGAATTTGTGAAGTTCGTTCTGCGGGCAAGGGCTGCTCTTTGAAGGACCTGCTTAACCTCCCAGCCTCTCAGAGCACACGACTTAGTTAAGAGGCGTCTGCAGATTGTTAGGGGACACAGAGACACGGAAACTGAACAAAATCCCTTACACGAAACTACTAATACAAGGAAGGCTGTTTGAATTGTGGAAACTAAAACACAGAGATGGGGTTCTGAGTGGGCGTGGAAACCAATTAAAAATGTCTATAAAAACACTGAGATAGACACCAGAAAGGTCCAGGGCACGGGAACGACGGCCCTATGCTTCTAAGGGAGTGCAAAACTGTGATTTTTAGGCTGATTTCAACTATTAATGAAAGTTATTCACACTGGGAAGCCCTCTCTGAAGCTTGGGATGTTTTGCACTGACGGCCCTTTCATGAGATTGAGCGGCTGTTGTACTGAGAAGGAGCCGGGCAAGGACTGTGACCCTACCATTATAGAAATGTGTGATTATGAGAATCAACGTTCAAATATTCCAGAGATCAAAGCCCTGAGTAGTGAGGCATACAATTAATTGATGTTTGGACAAATGACAAATACAGTAATAAAGAGGGTGTGGTTAGCTGTGTATGTGCATTTGTGTGTGTAACTAGGGATTGAACCCAGGGCGCTCACCACTGGGCCACATCCCCAGTCTCACTAAGTTGCTTAGGGTCTTGCTTAGTTGTGTTATAAGGCCATTAGAAAAACAAAGTACATTATGGTTGCCCCAAAACTGCTAGATTCTGTATACAGAGGATGCAGAGACAGTAAGGGTAGGTACACCCCAGAATGCTACAATGTAGCAGTTTGAAAATACAACTATGGATAGTTACCCAGCACGTCTTACTTAGATGCGGGTGCTATTCCTTCCACAACTTACACGGAAAAAATATATAATTTATAAACTTGGTATATTTTACCCCTCAGCAGTACACATTTCTCTTTAGAAACTGAATACTAATAGAAAATTAAGATTCAGTGTTTAAAAGTGTCTACTTCAGTACCATCTTGCATAGTGGCTACATTTACAGAATTCCAGAGTAAAGAAACCTATCTGGGAGTTGAGTGATGATGCACGCCTGTAACCCCAGCAGCTCAGGAGGCTGAGGCTTGAGGATCCCAAGTTCAAGGTCAGCCTCAGCAATTTAGTGAGACCCTAAGCAACTTAGAGAGGACCTGTCTCAAAATAAATAAAATAAAATATAAAAAAGGCTGGGATGTGGCTCAGTGGCAAAGGACACAAGGTTCAACTCTGGCACCAAAAAAATAAAATATAAAAATCTGTGACCTGGCAAAAATATTATCAGCAGAAGGAAAATCGGAAGGTCTAGATTGATCCAGGAATAGAACTGTACCTCAATTTCGAGGTAAGGATGAGCAATAACTGAATGGAGTAGTGGGTGTAGGCAAGTTTGGAAAGATGATGGGGTCCCAATGGGCCCCAGCATCACAGGCACTGAGCGTTTATTTGCGGACTCTCTGTGGGCCACGTCCTGTGGAAGCATTTTCATGAGCTGACTTTGAGCTCTCCCAGCGTCTGCAGGAATCATCCGCTCTGCCATGTGCAATGGATTTTTTTCTGCTACTCCACTGCACTCAACAGGCAGTGAACCAAGGGACTCCCTCTTCAGCTAAACAGGGAAAAACGATGAACTGAGGTTTCCCCCTCAACTCCGTCTTCAGATTTGGTTCTGAGGCACAGGTAATCTCGGATTTCACCCAGGCTGTGATTTTTATTTATATTTTCTTATCCTCCCTGGGCTTCAATCAGTTCCCAGCAGGAGGCAACGGAAGGTTTTGACCACTTTTGTATTCTTCCCTGAACTTTTCTTGGGGGAAAAAAAAAGCTGGTGCTCAGAATCACTGCTGGAACACCGGCAGAAGAACCAACCTACAAAGTAAAAAGGCCACAGGGCCTTCTAACCGGACCTCCCACCTTCTGTGACCAAAAGCAGATTGGAACTCCACCATTAATGCCCCCATGTCCTGTAGCTAAAGCACTAAGCAATCTGCTGAAGTTTTATTTATTTATTCATTTATTTTTATTGAACCTGGGGTGCTTAACCACTGAGCCACATCCCCAGCCCTTTTTATTTTTTTATTTTGAGACAGAGTCTCACTAAGTTGCTTAGGGCCTAAGTTGCTGAGGCTGGCCTTGAACTTGTGATCCTCCTGCCTCAGTCCTCCCCAGCCACTGGAATTACAGGTGTGAGGTTTTTTTTTTAAAGACTTTAAAAAAATTCCAGTGAGAGAAACACATTATTTAGCCAAAACACCCCAATATCTACCCATTTTCTCTCCAGGATGGCTCTGTAATTTTCACTGACTACTCCATTTTCTTCTGCAAATCTATTTTTCAATTTCTAGATAAGTCTAAGTAAATACACAGGAAATGAATTAGCCTGGATGATCCAGGTGATGGGTCCAGCTTAGATATAAATAGTGCAGGGATTTAAAGAGAGCGACATTTCAGATCCAATGTTCAAGGCCCCAAACATGTGGAAGGTCTCCTGAGAGCCTCAACTACGGAATTTCCTAACTGCCAACAGGATTCTGCCGGGAGTTGCTCTGGTTGGATGAGAGGTGTCCACCAAAGCGCCTGCTAATGCAGGAGTATTCAGAGATAAAATAAGAGCTGTAACTCATCATCCATTCTACCCTGAACGCACTGACTGGGTGGTCACTATAGGCAGGTGGGCATGGCAGGAGGAGGTGGGTCACTGAGGGTGACCCTGGAAGGATGCATTCTTCCTGTGGCCCTTCCCCTTCCCTCCTCCTCCCTTGAATTCCTCCACCACACCCTTCTGCCATGATGCTCTGCCTCACCTTGGGCCCAGAGCTATGGAGTCAGCCATCTGTACACTAAGACATCAGAAACCACAAGCTCCAAATAAGCTCTCACTACTCTAAGTAACTCTTGTCAGGTGTTTTGGTCACAGTTATGCAAAAGTAGGCTAAAACAAGAATAATGCCAATCAATTATGTATATATATGAATATGTAAATCACATCAATACGTCTAATAATAATGTACCCATTACAATGTGGAAAAATATAAAACACAAAAGAATTCACTATATCTTGCTACTAAACAAAAACCTACGGTTCCTCAAAGCAGTCTATGTAAGTTGTTTAATTTCTCACGTAGATCTTTGCTCCTCTACCTTCTTAATCAAATTTTTGTTTACATGCTTGAGTGTTTTTTTTAAAACCCATAGGATCCCTGGTGAAGGATTCATTCCAGAACTGAGTAAATAAATGCATCCCTATAGTTTTCTAGATTTTCAACCCATTTCTCTACCCAACCCCAGGTCTGCCCTACTGAAATTCGGCATATGTCATTCCAGGAATTGTATTCAGGCTGAATTATCAAGACGTTCGTGCATCAACTTATTTTAAAATGCACTGAGATACCAGATGGAATAAGGACTGTACATCTTTACAATGGCTGCCACAAACATGAGAGCAAAGGAAAGTGGATGATGGGTGTAGTGGCGCGTGCCCGTAATCCCAGTGACTTGGGAGTCTGAGGCAGAAGGATGTCAAGTTTGAGGCCAGCCTCAGGAACTTAGGGAGGTCCTGCCTCAAAATAAAAATTAAAAAAAAAGACTGGGATGAAAGCCAATGGAATAAGATAGACAAATCTGCAAACCTACAGCCATTCGGTATTTAACAAAGGTGCCAAAAACATCTTGCAGAATAGACAGCCTTTTCAACAAATCATGCTGGGAAACTAGGCAGCTATGTGCAGAAAAATGAAATTAGATCTCTATCTTTAACCCCACATAAAATTCAAATCAAAATGGAGCAAAGACCTAGGAACCAGACTAGAAGCATTTCAAGTACTAGCAGAAAATATTCGGCCAACATTCCATCACATAGGTGCTCAAGCTGACTTCCTTAACAAGATCCCTAAAGCCTGATAAATAAAACCAAGAATCAAGAAGTGGGAAGTCCTTAAATCAAAGCTCCTCACTGCTAAGGAAATGATTACGACTGTAAAGAGAGAATCTACAGAATGGGAGAAAATCCTGGCCATCAGCTACCACTGTGACATGGGGATATAGGGAAAACTTAAGACCAAAAATTATATATACATATATACACATACACACATATATATATATATATATATATATATCTCTATATATATACGTGTATATATATAGAGATCTATATATATACGTGTATGTATATATATACACGTATATATGTAGAGAGAGATCTATATCTCTATATATATCTCCCAATCAACAAGTGGGTAGATGAACTAACCAAACATGTTTCAATAGAAGAAACACAAAAGCCAATATACATGTGAAAAAATGCTCAACATCTCCAGCCATCAGGAAAATGCAAATAAAACTACATTAAGAGGTGGCTGGAGCAGTGACTCAGGAGTTACAGTGCCTGCCTGGCATGCACAAAGATGCAGGTTCAAACCCCAGCACCACTTACACAATGAAGTGTTGGAGCAACAAAAGCCACATGAAAAACTAAATAAAATTGATTCTCTTTCTCACTATCCCTCTCTTTAAAAAAAAAAAAAACTACATTAAGATATCCCCTCCTACCAGTCAAAATGGCAAATGGCAAAGATCAAGAATGTGAACAACAATGAACATTGGCAAGGTTGTGGAAAGAAAGGAAGACTTGTGTGTTGTTGGTGGGGATGTAGACTGCACAACCACTCTGGAAAGCTGTATGGAGACTCCTCTAAAAATCAGGGATGGAACCACCATGACACAGCCATCACGCCCCTGGGTATTTTCCCCAAAAGATCTAAAATTGGCACACTACAGAGACACAGCCACATCAGTGTTTACAGCAGCTCAACTCACAGTCAATAAACTGTGGAATCAACTCAGATGCCCATATTTAGATGGATGGATTAAGAAATTAGGGTGTATATATACCATGGAGTTCTACTCCGCTCTTAAAAAATTGAAATTATGGCATTTGCTGATAAATGAATGGAAACGGAGGATATTATGTTAAGTGCAAGAAGCCAGACTCAGAAACTCTAAGGTCAAATGTTTTCTCTCATGTGTGGAAGTTAGAGTAAAATAAAGGAAAGAGGAAGAGAAGGATAGAATTACACAAAGAATCAAATACAAACTAACGGAGCTACAGGAAGTCTGGCAGATCGAAGAGAAGGGGAGAGTGGAAGAAGAAAGGGAAAAAGGAAAGGGAAATGGGATTTTTAAAAGTATATTTTGCACCTCTAAGACACAGAACAGTTCCCATGACATCAACAAAAACCAGAAAATCAAAAAGAACACCAAAGGGAGATGAGTAGAAGAAAGGACCGGGGAGTGGGAGGTGAGGAAGGAGTGAAGTGCTAGGGAGGGACAGTGGCCAAATTACATCGTCACACTGTGCGCATGTGTGAATATGTAACGACAAATCCCATCATTAGGTATAGCTACAATGTACCAAAATGTGGAAAAAGTGAATACTATGAAGAATAATGACATTATGTCATTGTGTAATAAAAAAAAAACCTAAAAAACCAAAATTGGGGCTGGGGATGTAGCTCAGTGGTGGAGCAGCACCCCCAGCGTCAATTCCCAGGACAAAGAAAGGGAGAAATGAGCACGTGGTGTCAGCAGGCTGAGGACGCTGGAACCACCATGCCATCTTCTCCCCCTCTTTCCTCCTCCCCCTTTTCTTCCATCTCCTCCTCTCCTTCCTAGATCTCAGCCAGGTTTGTTCTCCTAAACTTGGAAAACAGCACTGCGTACATGCTCTGTGAGTTCCTGTAAAGCTAATGGCTTCAACTAAAAAGTAAATATTCAGAAATTTAAAAAGGTTAAATTCTTTGCCCCCAGAAGATTCTCCTCCCAAATACAGCTGCTCTATCATCTGAACACACAAAAATTAACAAAAAAACCCCACATACACAACAGTTTTTTTGTATTTTTCTGCAGTGATGCACTAATAAATGCACACACCACCTCGTAAATATTCCAAGAAAGAAGGAAGAGAGGGGGCACAAGGATGGTTAAAATGTGGACCTCATCATGCTGCTGGGTCTATGAATGACTTTATGGGAAACAGGACAGGCAACACGCAAGTCAACAGACAAAAATCAAAAGTGTGAAATCCTAGAGCAACGGTAATGAACCGTTTTCTTCCGCAGAGTCAAAAGAATGGAGAACATTTTCAGACCACAAAAAAGTATACTTGAGGAATGTAACTCACAAATGAGGTAGACGAGCCATGTTTGCATGGTCTGTGAACGAATCAACTGCATAAAGACAATTATCACAAAAGGGAGACACTGTTCCATGGCCTACTGGGGTTGTTCCTTTTCTTCTTTCTTTGATTTTTTAATTTTTTTTTTTTTATAATTTCTACCAGGGATTAAACTCGGGGGTGCTTAACCACTGAGCCACCTTCCCAGCCCTTTTAATTTTTTATCTTGAGACTGGGTCTTATTAAGTTGCTTAGAGCCTCGCTAAATTGCTTAGGCTGGCTTTGAACTTGTGACCCTCCTGCCTCAGCCTCCCGAACTGCTGGGATTACAGGCGTGCGCCACTATGCCTGGCTTCTGGGGTTTCTTAATTTTCTAGAGTAAAAAGCATTGTGTCAGAGCCTTCAGTATTAAGTTTGCCTTTGAATACGCTTACCTCTAGAATGGAGAGCTTCTTATTGCTCTAAATATATCTGTCATTTCTCTCCTAAGCACCAAGTTCAAGGTGTCTGTTATCCCTATAAGCATGAGAATGATCTACAATAACAGAACATTCAAGCAATGCTTATCTACACTCTGAAAGTTATTCTAAGTGCTTTACACTCATCATCTCATTTAATCCTCATTATCGCCCTGTGTGATAAATGACACTATGACCAACATTTTACAGATAGGAAAATGCAGGCCTACTTTAGTAACTTACCGATAACTTCAGTAACTTACCACATAACAAGTGGCTGGGGAAGGAGCTGAATGCCCATTTCACTCCCAATCTAACAGTGACTATTTGGTTTCAATACATGCTTGTTTATTTTTGTGTTTCGCTGCAGATACTTGTACAAAGCTTCCAGATCTCAGATTGTGCGGGTTCGAACCCCAGCACCACGTACACAATGAAGTGTCCCAGCAACGAAAGCCACATGAAAGACTCAATAAAACTGAATCTCTTTCTCTTTCTCACCATCCCTCTTTCTGCTTAAAAAAAAGAAAATAACATTTTAAAAAATATGGCATTAACCCTTATATGCCAAATCGCACGCCCGTGAATCATTTGTTACGGAGAAAAGCAAAGTGCTTGGCGGCAGCTGTGCTTTGCAGAGGCTGCTGGCTCGGGGTGAGCTCCGTCATCCTTCCCTTCAGGAGACTGCTCTGCTGCCGGAGCTGAGGCTGGAGGAGCCGCTGACTAAGGGATATCAAAACAATCAAACTCTACAGTGCATCTCCTAAAACAGGTAAATCCGCCCACCAGCATCGAAAAACACCCGCGCTTGCAAGCTGTCCAAGAAATACGTTTAGAACAGGGGTAATGTTTCAATGGCTCTGCCAACGGCTGAATAAATCAGTGCACGGCTTTGGAGAGTCGGGTGGCAATGAACTTCAATTGCCCCAAAAAAGCTTGTGCTCTCTGAAGAGCAACCGCAAGGACGCGCAATGCGCCTTTACCATCCCCATCAGAGGCACCGCGCAGCCCTTCCCGCGTTAACTGAGGCTGCTCCTTGAGCACAGAGCAGAATTAGCGGGTCATTGTTATCGTCACCACATTTACAACAGGAAAAAGCAGAGGAGCAGGCTGTGTGTCTGGCTTCCCGGCCAGCATGAGGCAGGAAATGACCTTGATGGAAGGCAATTGGGCTCCATAGGCCTCATCACTACTTCACAGCTTCTAGAAACTCATGCCAAGGAAGGAAGCTACCAGAAAGCAGAGAGAGGTGTTCCAAGATTCCCTGATATGTTTTGCATAGACCTGCAAACTTTAGAATCAAAGAAAGAGCCGGCAGATGACGGCATATCAAACCAGGGGGTGGTCATAAAACGCTCAAGGACGTGAACTTGTGTCCACCAGCTTTTGTCACTGTGACCAAGACTGGCCTGACAAGAGGAACCAGAGGAGGAAAAGTTTATTTGCCTCATGGCCTCAGAGGTCTGAGTCTATGGAGAGCTGAATCCACTGCTCTAAGCCTAAGGTAAGGCACAACATTATGCTGGAAGGGTACGAAGAAGGAAGAGAGCTCAGGACATGATCATCAGGAAGCAGAGGAGGAAACAGGGATAGAGGAGGGGAGGAGGGAGAGAGGAGGGCGAGGAAAAAAGGGGGGAGAGAGAAGGAAGGAGAGAGGAGGGAGAAGGGAGAGAGAAGTGGAGAGGAAGAAAGAAGGGGAAGAGGGAGAGAGAGAGGAGGGGGAGTGGGAGGAAGAGAGTGAGAAGGGGGAAGAGGGAGGGAGGAAGAAAGAAGGGGGAAAGGAAGGGGAGGGGAGGGCAAAAGGGGTAAGGGAGAGAGAAGAAGAAAGGAGGAGGGAGAGGGAGAGAGGAGGAGGGAGAGGGAGAGAGGAGGAGGAAGAGAGAAGGGAAGGAGGAAGAGGGGAGGAGAGGGTGAAATGGGAAGGAAAGAGAAGAGGAGGGAGGGAGGGAGAGAAGATGGGAGAGAGGAGGGGAAGGGAAAGAAGGGGAGTGGAGAGTGAGAAGGGGGAGGGGAGGACAAAAGTGAGAATGAATGCATTTCCCTTAGCAAGAACAAAATATACATCCCAAAGGCTTGTCCCCCATGACACCTCTCCTCCAGCCACACCCCACCTGCCCACAGTTGCCACCCACTTCATCCATTCAAGTAGATTAAGGTGCTGATTGGGTCAAGGCTCTCATAACCCAACCATTGCCCCTCTAAACTTCCTTACATTGTCTCACACAGGAGCTTTGGGGGATGCCTCTATCTAAAGCGCAACACAACCAGACAACAGGGTTTATGATCTATAAAATTAAACAGTTTGAAGGCCTCCACACGCCTTCGCGTCATTGCGTTAGGTTTATAGGATTCCTGTAACTTCTTGCTTCTGCCCATGCCGGCGCTGCTAAATTTTCCATGGGATTAAAAACTACGGTACAAACGTCTCCTGCCAACGGACGACAAGTCAAGGCCACAAACTCCAATGAGGTCATGAGAATGTCTTAGTTCCCAGGAGTGCTAACAAAAATCACAGCGGCCAGGAGGTGTGATTCATAAACACAAGAGCCCTCACTTTGGGTTTAAAATCGAGGAAACTTAATGGAGACAAACAAGCTAAGTGCTTGTTCCAAGAGCAGGGAGGTAGTGGAGTATACTCCTGGAGGTGAACCCAGAGGCTCTCTACCACTGGGCCACATCACCAGCCCTTTTGATTTTGAGACAGATTCTCACTAATTTGCTTAGAGCCTCGATAAATTGCTGGGACTGGCCTCGAACTTGTGATCCTCCTGCCTGAGCCTCCCGAGCTGCTGGGATTATAGGTTTACACCACCGTGCCTGGCTGGTGTGACCATTTTCTAATGGAGGGACCAGGAACATGTGATACAACTAAGCTCCCTGGGCTTTGAGGCTGCCACATGACCTTAGGGAAGTCACTACATGTGCTGTATTCCCATTTCCTCCTTCAAAAACCAGCACAAGTAACTCCATCTCAGAGTTTCCCTGAGCAGCAAAAAAGTTTAAATTTGGTTTCATTTTGCTCAAAATGAAAAGTGTTTTAGTCCGCTTTTTTTTTTTTTTCCTGTGACCCGAGGACCTGTTAAGAGTAGTTTTTGGAGGAAAAGTTTATTTAGGAGCTCCTGATTTCAGAGGTAGCAGTGCATAGATGGCCAGCTCCATTCCTTGGGGCTCAAGGTGAGGCTGAACATCATGACGGAGGCCTAGCTCCAGGGTGCAGAGAGAGTCCAAACCTGATATAAAATCTATACCCCAAAGGCACGTCCCCAACCCACCTCCACCAGCCACACCCCACCTGCCTCCCGTTGGCAATGAATCCCAGTCAGGGGATTCACTCAGTGTTTGGGTTAAGGCTCCTATGACCCAATCACTTCACCCCAACCTTACTGCATTGGTACACATGAGATCTGGGGGGACGCTTCACATTCAAACCACAGTGTGATGCCCGTTTTGAGAATGATCATCATCTATGAAAAGTGCTTAGGCTAAAGACTGATACACGGCTCGTGTTCAATAAATATTGCTTATTGTGAATATTGTTTAAAAGATGCCCCAAAATCAACATTTTCAGTATAAAATTTGCAAAAATACACACAATTTTTGTTCATTCAGATTTGTACTCATTTGTGTGCATTTTGGAAAACACTGCCCTTTAAGAAAGTATCTAAATGTGCTGGCTATTTCATTGTTTTAATATTACACATTTATTTTAATATTTTTATTTATTTTAATATTACAAATACCCCAGATTTGAGTTTTTCCTAGTTGCACATAAAATGCAGAAATTCTTCGGTAATAAAATAATAGCTTATCAAGGGAAGGATCTGGTCCAAGCAAAGAAACATGCATTTTCTCAGTCCTCTGTTGTATTTTAGAGAGAGGACTAGGGCTGGAGAGCAGCTCGGCGGTTACAGCGCTTGCCCAGCATGAACAAGTACACAGGTTCAAACCCCAGCACCTACATACGCAACTAAGTGTCAGAGCAACTAAGGCCACGTGAAAAACCCAATAAAAATTCATTCTCTCTCACTGTACTCTCTTAAAAGAGACAGATACATATATAGAGAGAGGGAAATAACTAGTATTGCAATATTTTGCCTTTAAATTTGTTGATTCAAATAAATGCAGATATTGCTATTTTTTTTTTTTTTTTTGTCTTCCACTAAAAATAACTTCATGGGCTTAGGTGTCCGGTCCCAGCCGCAGGAACCGGACGGCTCTCTTTCGGCGGCTGACTGGGAATGAACTAGACCCACTGGTCCTGGGTTCTCCAAGAGCTTTATTTCTCCCTTTACCGCGGCTAAAGGCCTCCAAGCCCTACCCGCCTTCCCTCTCTTAGAGGCGAGGCCTTTAAAACATTCTTTTTAGAGTCAAGGCCACTCACATTTAGAGTCCCTGTTTCTATTGCTGTACTAGAATCCCTACTTCTGGGGC
>PVKS010042267.1:0-15546 GCA_004027875.1 Aplodontia rufa
TGAAATAATATCTCCTTTTTTATATTTGCTGAGATTTTCTTTGTGAAATAGAATATGATCTATTTTGGAGAAGGATTTATGTGTTGCTGAGAAGAAGGTGTATTCAACTGATTTGGGGTGGAATATTTTATAGATGTCTGTTAAGTCCTTTTGATGTATGGGATAGTTTAGACTGGTAAGCTCCTATTTTTTACTTTGATATTCTGTTTAATGGTGAATATGGGAGTATTAAAGTCTCCTAGTATCATTTTGTTGAAGTCTATAAGTATTTTTATGTTTTGGAGTAATTAATCCACATAGTTTGAAGCATTGGCACTTGGAGAGTATATATTTACTATGGTTATATCTTCCTGTTGCAATGTTCCCTTTACTAGGATGTAATGACCTTCTTTATCTTCTTATTAGTTAATATGTGAAATCTAATTTGTCAGATATAATTATTGCAACTCCAGATTGCTTTGTTAGGCCTTTTCCCATCATTTTACCCTCAATATGTGGGTGTCATTGATATAAAGTAGGTCTCTCTCCTGTAAGCAGCATATTGTTGGGTTTTGTTTTTGTTTGATCCAATCCGCTAATATGTGTCATTTGATTGGTGCATTGAGAACACTCACATTCAGTGTTAGGATAGTTATTAGCTTGTGGTTCATAGTCATTGTGTTTATTTCTTAGTTCTGTGCTGTCTTGGTTGTCTACCGATAGCGTGTACCTTTATTAAATTTCCTCTGTAGTTTTTGAGTATTGCTTGCTTTTTTTTCTGTCTGGATTTTATCTTTGAGATTTTTTGTAGTGCTGGTCTTCTGTTCATGAATGTCGTAAGTTTGATCTTATAATGAACTGTTCTTATTTCCACATCAAATTTGAAACTTAGTTTTGCTGGGTATTCTCAGCTGCATGATGTGGTCATGCATGCATTGAAAGATCTTGCTTTAGAGCCTGCACTGAGAAGTCAAAGATGATCCTTTTTGGTTTGTCTCTGAATGTGATTGGTGTTTTTCTCTTAAAGATTTTAATATTCTTTCCTTGATTTCCCTGTTATACATTTTGAATATGATGTGTAATGGTGAGCTTCTAATTTGATTAGACCTATTGGCTGTGCTGTAAGCCTCCTGGATGAGCACTTCTGTCTCTATCCTGAAATGGGAAAATTTTTCTTTAACATTTTGTTGAGAATATTCTTTATACCATTAGTTTACTTTTTAGTTTCTTCCTGTATACCAATTATTCTTATATTATTTCTTCTAAGTTAATCCCAGAGTTTTGAAAATTATTCTCATGTTCTGTGAGCTTTTTTTTTTGTTTTTGTCATCCATGCCCTCATGCGTACTGGGCCTGTCCTCATTGTCATAAGTTCTTTCTTCAAGAGCTGAAGTTCTGTTTTCTATAAAAGTTAGTCTATTATTAAATTTTTCCATTGTTCCTCTGATGTAATTTACTACAGATTTTAGTTCTGTACTTCTTTTTCAGAATGTCTATTTCTTTGATAAAAGAATTTTTCATCTCTTGAGTTTTCTCATTTAGTCCATTTATTAAATATTCTTTTAGTTCATAGATCCTTTTAGTAACCAGATCATTGACAATTTGTTCCAGGTTTTCATCCTGTTCCTTGTCCCTGGGCTCCTTAGTACATAAGTTGTGGTTTTGAGATGAACCTTTCCTAGTTTGATTCCTCTTTTTTGAAAATCTTTTTCTCGATCTTTCAATTGAGATTCCCTGTGTGAAAGCAAGGTAACTGGCCAGTTGTGTCTTCCTTGTAGGTCTAAGGGTTGTGTCAGACACCTCCTCTCTGATGACTACCTTCTTCCAGAAAGCTGCTTCTGTCTGGTGCCTCATTTTGTGGCACCTTTTGGATCTAGATTCCAGGTCTCATATTTGAACCTGGTGAAGTTGCTGGGCTGTCCCCTGGGTTCTTGGAATCGCATGGTACCTGTGCATCACTGGGTCCTGGGGTCACAGAGATATAAGGCAGGCCAGAACAGACCAGCCCATATGCCGTGCTTGGACCTGGGATCCTTCGTGGTGGGGATAGGCATACTATATCTGGACATGGATGGTTGTGCAATGGCTGAGCGGTGTCCAGGCATAGCCTCTTCATGGTGTCTGGCTCACCTGCTGGGGCGAGGACACAGTTCTTGGCACTCATGGTGGCAGTGTGGGGTCTAGGCACGGGGTTCTCAGGGTGTCCTGTGTTCCTGCTGGGACCAGGGCAGAGTCCTGGGCACACTCAGCTTCAGGGTTAGGTCCTCCGGATGCCTTCAGTGGCTATTTGTGAAACTGACTTCAAACTAATTTACATCAGGAAATTAAAAGGACAGACATGTATTAGTTAGGCCGGCAATCTGAGAAGCATACTGGCACTTATCAAACCAGCTCTCATGGCTTACTTCAGGTATAATTCCAGGTCTATTAATTCATACTAGATTGCATCAAACTCCCTTAATGAAATCTAAGGGACAGGGCTTATAACATTCTCCTCCAATGGCTATTTGGTAAGTTGCCTTCTAATTTGCTTTTGTAAATTAAAGTGTACAGAATGAATGTCTCAATACAATCGAGCCGTGCAGGACAGGCCCACAGGTACAATCAGAGTCAAGAGTAAAAGATTGAAGCCTTTTCTTTTAAATCAAGAAAAACATAAAGTTGCCCACTCTTTCTATTTCTGCTCCGCATAGTATTGGAAGTCCTAGCCAGAGGAATTATACAGGAGAAAAAAATAAAATGCACCAAAATAGGAAAAAATGAAGTGTAATTATCTCTGTGTGCTGATGACAGGATCATATATGTAGAAAATCTTAAGTACTCACCAATTTGTTTTAACTTATAAACAAATTAAGTAAAGTATCAGAATTAAAAAATCAACTAAAATTTTAATAGTGTTTCTTTACACCAAAAATAATAGACAAATGGGATTACATCAAGCTGTGCATCAAAGGAGGCAAACACAGTAAAGAGACAACTTAGATGGCCGTGGAAAGTATTTGCCAAGTTTTCATCTGACAAAGGATTAATATTCAGAATATATAAGGAACTAGAAA
Source organism: Aplodontia rufa (assembly GCA_004027875.1). NCBI lineage: Eukaryota > Metazoa > Chordata > Mammalia > Rodentia > Aplodontiidae > Aplodontia > Aplodontia rufa. Next base: position 3,036 of record PVKS010042267.1, read on the forward strand.
AGACTTAACAGAAAATAAGTAATCCAATCTAAAAATGGGCAAATGATTTTAACATGCACTTCCCAAAAGAAGACATACAAGTAGTTAATGAATATGTGACGAAATGTCAATATCATTAGCCCGTCAGGGAAACTGAGATTAAAAATGTAATAGCATCCCAGGTTAGAATAGTTATTAGCAATAATAATTGCAATAATAGTAATATCAAATGTTGGTAAGTGGAGATAAAAGAATTCTCATACACTGTAGTAGGAATGAAATTTAGCTCAGTCATTACAGAGAATAGGCTGGAAGCTCCTCAAAAAATTAAAAATAGATATACTTTATGACCCATCTATCTCATTTTGGGTGTATAGAAATGAAAAAAAAATCAGCACAATAAAAAATACCTGCATGACATTCTTGCAGCACTATTCACAATTGCTAAGATATCGAATCAGTCTAGATGCCCATGAACAGATGAATGGATTGAGAAAGTTTGGTATATATAGAGAGAGAATGGAATATTATTCAACTAGGAAGAAGAATGTAATTCTGTAATTTTCAGCAAAATACATGGAAATGGAAGACATTATATTTAGTGAAGAAAGAAAGATATAGAAAGATAAGTTCTACACATTTTTTTCATGTATGGAAGCTGAACAATGTTGACTTGAATATAAAATATTGATCACTAGAAGTTGGATAGGATTTGTGGGGTGGAATGGATAGAGGGAGACTGAACAGTGCAAGATAAACTACTGCACTTTATCTTATCAATATGTGCAATTAACATATTTAATTAAAGCAAAATATTTCTTAAAACATTAAGAAAACACTCCCATTTATGTAAGCATTAAAAAAAACCCCAACATAGGAGCAAATTTAACTGAGGCAGTGAAAGATCTGTATACTAAAAACCATGAAACACTGATAAAATAAACTGAAGCTGACACAAATAAATTAAAAGTTATCCTATGTTCATGAATTAGAAGAATGAAGCTTCCAATGTAATTCTTCACAGAAATAGGGAAAAAATCCTAAATTTGTACAGAAAAACAAGAATCAAATAGCCAAAGCAATCTTGACCAAAAAGAACAAAACTGGAAGTATCACCCTCACATATTTCAAAATGCATTCACAGCTATGGTGAAAATAACATGCTACTGGAATAAAATAGACACACCATCCAATGGAATAGCATGAAAAGTACAGAAATAAGCCCAGACATACACACTCATTTGACTATTAGCAGCAATGCTAATAACAGTAGGAAAAGAACAGTGTAACAAATAAATGGTGTTAGGAAAACTTAATATCCACATTCATAAAAATGAAAATGGCTCCTTATATTAACTCTTATGCAAGAACCAATTAAAAATGGTTTAGATGGAAAACAATGGGGAAAACATCCATGACATTGGTCTGAACAGAGACTTCTTGTCTACGGCTCTAAAAGCACAGGTTACTAAAGCAAAGTATGAACAAATGGGAATGTTTCAAGCTAAAAAGTTCCCACACAGCAAAGGAAACCATCAATGGAATGAAGAGGAAACCCATAGGTTGGGGACAAAATATCTTCAAACCATATTTTGGATAAGGGGCTAATCTCCAAAATACACACCCAGTTCAAAATACTCTATAGCAAGAAAACAAATAACCGTATTAAAAACCAAGCAAACTCCTTGAATTGAAATTTTGCAAAAAGACACACACATGGCCAATAAAAAAAAAAAAATAGAACATAATTTAAAAAATTAATTTAAAAAAAAAAATATATGAAAAAACATTCTACATTTCTAATCAGCAGAAAAAATGAAAATTAAGACTACCATGAGTTAATGAGATATCAGTTAATACCCATTTTCATTGCTACATTATTCATAATATCTAAGACAGGGAAGCAATTTAGGTGTCCATGAATGGGCAAATGGATTAAAAGAATGTAATTTTACACACACACGCACACACATGCATACATACACACACAAGTGTGCATGCACATACATATTCATTCATGATGGGATACTATCCAGCCTGAAAAAAAAAGAACAGGAAATTCTGGCATTTGCAAAAGTCTGGATGAACCTAGATAACAAGTTAACATGTTACAAGTTAAGAAAAATAAGGCAGATGCAGAGAAACAAACACATACGATCTCACTCACTTATAGAATCTGAAAAAGTAAAACTCATAGAATTATAGCATATGAGGTAGGTACCAGGGCTTGTGGTTCTGGGTGAGGTAGCTGCAGAGATGAAAGGCATTGATCAATGGGTACAAAACTGTAGTTAGATAGCAGGAATAAGTTGTTCTTCCATAGCACAGCACGATAACTTTAGTTAATAATCATATTGATATTTTAAAGAGAGGATTTATGTTCTTGCCACAAAGAAATGATAAATGTTGGAGGTGATGTAGGTGCTAATTACCCTGATTTGTTCATTCTGCAATGTATACAAGTTTCAAAACATCACATTGTACCTCATATGATGTTATTCACATTATTTGTTAATTAATTTTATAAAATAAAATTTCCTTTCATAGTGTGCTATGAAGTATTTCTAAAGGTTCTTGGTAAACTAATAAGCAAACATTCTTTAGCAAAATAATTATTTTATTTCCCTCTTGCATTTAGTTATTTTTCCTCTTAAAATTATTTTTCTTTACAAATAATCATTCCCATCTTCCAAATTTACTTATATAAGGTTCAAACTGCATTAGATACCTATCCCTCTCTTATCTTTCTTATCTTTCTTTCCACTTTTATGCTGATTTTTTTTAATTTAGAGTCTCTTTCTACTTACCATTTGCCTTGTGCTTATTGTCCTGATTCTGAATTGAAATAGAGAGTAAAAAATGAGAAGTAATATTTTATGTTCTTTCAATGAACAAGGTGCTATGCTTGATTCTTTATATCTATTGTGCAGCTTTATTTTCATCATAAAATATATGAAGTACATAGGACATCTTCTTTCACATGGATGGAAAAAGTTTCAGACAGGTAATTCATTCAAGTTGTTCTTTAATAAGTGAGTAACATAGAATTCATTCCCATGTCACCATCATCACTAAAACATTTTACCATAAGCCATTTGCCTTGGCTACTTCTGTTCCTAATAGAGCCTCCCCAGACTGTCCAACGCCACTAGGTTCTCCTGTTTTATGGACATTGTTCCTGCAAGGCAACAGATGTTTGAATCTCCAGACGCCATGGCAATGTGTGAGCTCCTTGAAACCCTCCAGGTAATACAGACCAGACATGGTGGATCCAGCAGCAAAGAAAAGCTCCTCTCCATTTTGTTATTTTATCTTTCCAAGTGGGATACTCAAACAGTGTCACTCATGTCCTAATATTATTACAGACATTTTCATCAAACTTGTCATTTAGAATTTAAGACTAAAACATAAGCCCATGGAGATCTGGGCTTTGCAACAAATCTGAATAATCATTGCTACACTAAAAAATAAGATTTTGTAGGAGTCATATTTGCTTAATTGATTCTCTCTAACAATACGTTTTCTTCTAACAGATGAACAAACCCCTCAATGTCCATCAAAATGTGCTTCAAATAGAATATGTATCTCATAACTATCAGCTGGAACAAAAACAGTTAATGCTAGTTTTTCAAATAATATTCTTTGTTATTTGCAGTTTTAAATTACAAAGCTGAGAAATACAGTTCTTAGGCATGATAAATTTCTAGTAGTAAAGGTTGCAGGAACTTGAATATATTTCTTTTAAGATCCATAGACCAAGAGCAACTCATGAAAGAATCCAGGCATAGACTGCTTGAGAAATGCATGACTGGATTTTTCTGCCTCTGAAGTAGAAACATTCCAGGATCTTATTATCCCTTCAGGAAATAATAAGAATAAAGCAATCAACTAAATTTTAAAAAAGGGTGAGGAGGGTCACGTCTATGCCCAATATCACAAGTATTAGGCAGTATATTTTGAGTTTTCTTAATTAAGTCAATGATTGTAATGTTTGATAACTCCATAGCTGATTTATCTATGCTCTAACCAAAGAGAAATTAAGTCCCCCTGTGCAGGAAATTACTATTAATTTGTGATATGCCATATGGTTATCTATATAGGTTCAATTTTAAGAATCTTGAACATAATTTAAAAAGCAGTTTTTAATAGAAATATGCAAAAATGGATGGAGCAATGGCAGGTAGCTGAGCCATCATAGGAGTCAAAGACAGCCAAACACAACTGTGCTGAGAGAAAAGTATCGTCATACCTTTAATTTGGTTCTTTCATTTGGTGTCTCAGAAAATAATAACTCACAAAACCTCTTACTGCTTTTCTACACTTTTCCTATGGTGTTCTGCAAACCAGGACTAGGCCTTTGTATTCTGTTCACAGACCACAGGTCATGAGCTATTCTTTTTATCTGACACCAAATGTGCCTGTCTGTGTAGAGATCTCTACCTAAGAGTTGGTGGAGATAGACAGCATTCTCACTCTTTCTGGGCTCACAGGGCCAAATATATTGCTATGTTAAGTTGTGAGACATTTCTCACACATTTTAAAGTGACATTTCAGGAAATAGTTTGTGAATCAGCCTAGAAAAGGCCTCACCATACCCACTTTCATAACCATCAGAAAGAGTTGTGCCTGCTCTAAGAGAATAAGTGCTAAGAAATGGAATTTAGTGAAAGGACAGGATGAGGCCTTTGTCCACCTCTCAGAAGTTGGGGAGCCTTATCCTGAAGTAAGGAAGAATCCAGTTGCTTTGGCTCCATCCTGGAGAATTTATGAGAAGTAATATTACCGAGGGCACTGTGATTGAAAGCATCACTCAGACTCCCTCACATCCAGGCCCAGGCCCACTGTGGTCATCTGATCCAAATTCCAGCACCTCTCACCTGTGCTTCTGAAGAACTCTCCTCACTAATCTTTTTAAATTGGATCTCAAAAGTCTATTTTTAAACTAATACATAAAATCATAAAAATTTACATAGTAGTGAGGTAACTCATAATATTTTGATGCATGTATGCATTACATAATGTTTAAGTCAAGTTAAATATGTCTGTCTCCTCCAATGTTTATCATTGTTTACGGTAAAAGCCTTCAAAATCCTCTCTTCTAGGTTTTTGACATGTATGGTACATTACCGTTACCCCTTCTGAAATGATTGCTCTGTCTTCTACACTGGAACTGAATTCCAAACCATCATTTCATCTTTAATAGTAGAATCGGGTACTTTAATAAGTACTTTTTATAACTTTTAAGATTGTTCAAGACCTTTCTCAGGCCTGTATGTTAAATCTGTTTTACCACTTTCCTCTGGCTGTGTATGCATCAGCCCCTCTGATCCGGTTGCTGGTCTTCATGAAGACCAGACTTCACTCCTATCACACCACCTACTTTTTTTAGGTTGTTATTTTTGGTGCCAGGGATTGAACCTAGGAATGCTTAACCACTGAACCACATCCCCAGCCCTTTTCATTATTTATTTATTTAATTAATTCTGAGACACAATCTCATGAAGTTGCTTAGGGCCTCACTAAACTGCTCTGGATGGATTTGAACTTAAAATCCTTCTGCCTCAGTCTCCTGAGATGCTAGAATTACAAGTGTGTGCCACAGGAACTGGACAACTCCTACCCCTTTAGGGATTTTGCTAGTTGGACCACACTCACCCTCAGGTCTCACTCAAATATCACCACCTGCTCAAATGACCTTTGGTCTTCTCCCAGTTTCCTTATACATAGTTTCCTTATATTGTGTCTAACCCAGTAGCTAAGCCTTATTCTTTTTGGTTGTGAGGAGTAGAAAAGTCAGTAGCAACTGCATCTTGAAACACCACCATGGGAATTTACAATATTGTATATGATGAAAGAGGTGTTGATGGCAGCCCAGGAAAAATGAATGACTAGGACCCTACTGGGGAAAGACAAAACCCGGGAGTTCATAATGATTCCACCAGATGGAGACTTAGAGGAGGCATTTCATTACCTTGCTGTCTCAGGAAGTAAAAAAATGTACTTATGCATAATGTATTCCACAAATGTTTATTTATTATGCAGTCTTTGTAATTATATCACAATAACCCTTATTTTTGGCTCACACCATGAGGTGTGGTTCTTGCACACATTTGCTTATACATAATTTGCCTTTTCTTTTGCTCAATTTCAATTAATTATCTTGATATCCAATAAATGATGTATTTTACTTATGTTACAATCTGTGGAAAACAGACTACGTAACTTGTCAGTAGAAAAACGTTTCTAACGAAAGAAAAATCCCAATAAATTTTTATATTCTTACACACAAACAAGATTTAAAGTAAGACTTGTAGACATCTAATTGGAGCCTTGATTTTTATGTCAGTCTCCCCAAAATATTTCTAAATGACAAATCCTGGTAAGACAGATATACATGAAATATACCTTATATCTATGTGAAGATTGTTGATACCAAGATGAAATTTTTTCTTGTCAAATCCTGACAATTTTTGAGCTGAGAAATATAGAAAGGAGAAGACTTATCCCTGCCTGTTTGCAATAAGTACAATTTCAAGGATTTCCCCAAAGAAATTCCTTCACATTCTACATACACCCCACATTTTGCACACCTCACAGCTATGTACATTATTTCTGAAGCAGAGTTTATCTCTAATATCCTTTATGATTTCAGCAATTCAGATAAGTGTTCTTGACAAAACACTTGCACAGCAAGGTCCACCAATAAGCTAACAACAAGCTCCCAACTCCTGCTTCAGCTCTCCAAGGCCAAGGAATCTGCACCCAATCAGCTTACAAAACTTCTTCCCTTTTTACCTTTAACAACTTCCCTCTGCTTCAATCTCTTTCAATATGATACATTTTTATGGCATGTATATACTGATTGCAATGTTCTCCTATTTCTCCTCAAAAAATTAGTCTTTGGGGAATCTTTTTCTATGTATTATTTAGGATGACACATAATAACTTGGCTTTTAATTGGTCAGAAGCGAGAAGAGATCAAAATTACCAACTGTCAAGTAAAAAGCAAAAATCTTCAGCCAGTGTAATAGGGCAAGATAGAGCTTTTAAACTTTTCTTGTACAGTAGATTACCTGGGGATCTTATTAAAATGCACATTCAGTAGGTCTGGAGTGGAATATGAAAGCTTAATTTCTTACAAGTTTACATATGATATTTCTGCTCTAGGACCATGCAAAGTATATTTGGAATACTGATTCCTGATTTGAAAATTAAGATGTTATAAAATGTGATATTTTTATTAATCTGGATAACATAATGGTAAATCTCACTGAAAATGTGCAAAGAAAGAAAATGCAAAGTGAATCAGTGAGTGGATTTGCTCTCAAGTAGAAAGCACCTTACTATTACAAGAAAAAGGGCCATAAGTTAATTGGTATCCAGAAACAAAATTCTTTTGAAAAATTTACCTTGTGAATTATTTGCATGATTTCCCTGTAGATCTCCTATTTGAGTTTCCATTTTGATATGGAAATTTGGGTCAGAATTAGAGACATTGAAAACTCACTGATAAATCTAGCAACCTGAGTGGATCATAGTTCTCACTGAATAGCTGCTTGCTCCTGCAGAAAAGTAACTTGTTAGAAACAATCATTTCCCCCAGGTTGGTGCATGCTGACAATCACCTTTCCCACACAGTAAAAGGGATGGGGAGGGGGTTGTTTAGAGGTTCTTGTTTAATGCTAAATCTCCTGTGGCAATGTAGGGAGGAATAAGGGTTACAGCAATAGTAGAGAGAAATAAACCATTGGCAAAGCTGGTGAGCATTTCAACACTAAGGGAACCTAAAACATTCTGTTTTCATAAAGTTATAGGAGGAAAACTTCTCCATCCGGAGTCAATAACTGTTGAGCTGAAATATAGAAAGGTATCCGTTCCTGGGATATAGTGAACTCTATTGCATTGCAGAATCTGTAGGTATGCTTAGCGGTGACTCAGCACTGACCTCATGGTGGAAAGCTTACCTTATTTAAGACAGTGTTTTGCAAGAGATTTCTGTTTTGTTTCTGCTTCACTCTGACATGCTCAGATTTCCCCCTGGGAGAGAAAAATATGACAACCCAAGAGATCCTGAGTGAAATGAACCTCTTTGGAAAAAAGTATTTCCTACCCAGGGCTTTATTTTCTATATTCTTTGGCACTGTTCTTGTGTTCCAGCAATTTCTCACTTGCTGTTTTAATAACGTTATTGGGAGATAAAAGCACACACAGGTGTTGTCTATGTACTCACCGGGAGTATCTCAGTTTGAAAGCAGAGGGCCTCCTAGGGTTTTCAGCTTGGCCCTTTTTCTAATAAAGAATCTCTCAGACCAAAGGCAAGAATTCTGAGCAGGGAGTTCATGCCCTCACCTCCCATTTAGTATACCCTATTATTATTTGAGAAGAAGAAATATGAGGGGAAATTCTATCCTTCCATTTTGCTCTCTTGAAGAATATTTTCAGACTTTTTGTCTTCCCTGGAAAGGACTTTATTCCTAAAAGCCCAAAAATAGTATTTATGTCATATTTTTTTGCTTTTTCCCCCACAAATCAAAGGGCTGCTTTTGACTGAGTAGTGTGATAGGAAAAGTTCTTCCTTCCGAGAACTTAAAATGTTTCTAGATATTAATGATCTCTTTATCAAAGATTCCTATAATGAAAAAAAAAATAATGAAAATAATAAATTAATATTGGAAGATTTTTTAAAATCTCATTTGAAACATTAGGGGGAAAAGGTAACTGTTTGCCTGAGGTGGCACAGCAAATCTCAGTGGCAGTTTTAAGTCAAAGAAGAATTCTGTTTCATAACAGCTTTTAAAAATATTTATTGCCCAGATTATTTGTGAACTACTTTGAACCACATTCATGCCCTAATAGTCTTTGGTTGTTGTCATTAATTTGTCTGACTCCTACTTAGAGGGATTTTATTTCCAATGTCATTAGATCATCCATGTAGAAGTTTCTAAGCCTCAGGCTAAGTCTCCTGTGGACTTTTCTTTCAAAAAGCCTTTCTTTCCTTATGTACTTTCATCTTAATCCATGGATTTATATAGAGATTTAATGGAATTGGACATTTTCCCACAATTTCTTCCCTCTAGTTGTTGCAAATTAGGGTTGCTAGGTCATAATTTATTAAATGTGACTTTATAAAAAATGATATTTTAGCACAAGGTGTACCTTGTTGCCTTGATAGAATAGAGCCAATGGTACATTCTTATTAGAAACACCTATACTTACTAGACTTACTATCTATAATATATTAAAATAATATGATAACAATGATATAATAACATATAACATTAATATAGTAATATAAATATATTATCTATACTATATTAAGTATAAGATTTATACTTATTAGAAATACCTTTGATATATTCTTGTTAGAAATACCATAAACATAATAAAAAAATGATACAATGGATGAAGAAAATAATTTGGAAAAAATGAAGGCAAGAAGTAAACTTGAATAAAAAAGCAAATTTGCATTTAAAAAATCAAAAGTCAAAATATCTCTAGCTTCACTGACTCTTCACTCTTCAACCTCATAAAAAGCAAACTAACTGAAATTTGGAGTTCACAATATTAGGAAGAGATATGAAGACATCATTAACTTTCGTAATGATAATTGATGCTCCCAGGAGAGCTTCGGAGCAGACAGTAGGCGAGATGACCCGAGTCAGCTGGGCAGCTCTGCTCAGAAGGAGCCAAACAGGACAAACAGTGGCCGGGGGAAAAGAATTCAGACTCACACGTGGATGGCGGCTTGAAATTCTCTCTCTTTATTTTTCCCGCACATCCGTAGATATAGCGAGAGCAGGCTGCTAAGGGACCAATAGTGAAGTGGCAAACTAGCTTATCTCAGCCAATGAGGGACTATTATGTTGGTGGCGTCATTTATCATTGACCGGGAAGATGCGAAGAGAGAGAGAAAGTAGCAGTCCAGCGCAGGCGCGTAGCTCGCCTTGCTCAGAGCGCGCGAAATGTGAAGCAGGAGGAGAGAGAAGTATTATGGCGTCCAATATGGCGATTTTTCTTTTGCACAGAGCCCCACAATTCCCCTATTTTTTTTTGTTTGAAGGCCAATAAATTGGCCGGAGACCAGGGTGGGGGCTCCTGTCTTAGGTTATTCCCCTGCTTTTTGGAGAATTTTACCCATCTCTGTATACCCGCACAGCCAACGGTCTCTATGGGAAGAAACCCATTATCAGCCAAAAGGGCAATAGAGTTAGCACTGGCAATTATTGTACTTGGACGTTTACAAGCTGTCAAGAGCAGAAAAGTTAGAGAGAAAAGTTTGTTTCGTCCCGGACAGTCCCTGACTGGCTGGCACAAGACCAGTGTCTTTGGAGAGCCATTGCAGCAAGGGAGTCGATCCAATTCCAGATTCCAGAGTGCTGGTGGGCATCATGTTCCCAAAGCCGGTCTATGTTGAGTGCGTCTCCCCGAGCAGGAGCACCAGAGTTGGGTGGATTATTATGGTTCCTGGAAGAGATCAGAAGGGGAAGGCTCCTCAGGGGAGTTTGAGTCCCCTGGGTGTTCGTTAGTACTGGGAGGGCAATGCTTGAGATCCCTGGCTGGGAATCAAATTGGCTTGGGCTCATCAGTTGGAAATACACAGCCAAATCCTCACCCTGCAGTGATCAGTGGGTCAGGGCCTCTCCATATCCCCGTGAGGGGGGTCTCTCCATCTGACCTTGAGAGTCAGGTATGGCGTGCTGGTGGTCCAATGTTTTTGAAAAGGAGAGAAATGGTCTCCTTTGGAAAAATTTAAAATATTTAATGTAAACAGGGCCATTTTTAATTGATCATGAGGGAGGAGTGTCCCCCTTTTTTGTTTTATTAGTTGAGACTTAAGGGTGTTATTATGCCTTTCGATTATGGCTTGACCCTTAGGATTATGTGGAATTCCCATGGTGTGGGTAATGTTCCACTTTTGGAAGAAGCTAGCTAGGGATTGACTAATAAAGCAAGGCCCGTTATCAGTTTTTATTTGATCTGGTAGACACAGGGTAGCGAAGCACTGAAGAAAGTGGTTGATGGCATGCATGGCCTTTTCGCCGGTACGTGCCCAGCAAGCATGGGAGAAGGTATCCACAGACATGAAAATGAATTTAAATCTTCCAAAGGCGGGATAATGGGTGAAGTCTGTTTGCCAGAGATTATTGCGTCTTAGGCCTCTAGGGTTAACTCCAGGCCCTTGAAGGGGGGGAACTTGTAGGAAAGGGAGGCAGGATTTGCAAGTTTTGATAATCTTTTTTAAGTCTTTTATTGGAACCTGGGGGAAACGATGGTGAAGGCCTCTCCAGTTAGTATGAGTGAGGTGATGGAAAGAGGCAGCTTCTGAGAGTGTGTAACACTCAGAAGGATTGGAAGCTAGGGAGTCAGCGAGAGCGTTACCATAGGTCAGGAGTCCGGGCAAGCTCTGATGTCCCCATAAGTGTTGAATATATATGGGATTAATTCTTTTGTTTAGAAGATATCGAGTTTGGATCATAAGAAGGGTGATGGGGTTGTCATCCATTTTGATGTGGGCATGAACAAGGTTAGGAAGGAGGTTGACAACATATAGACTATCAGAAAACAAGTTAAAGGATGTGTGAACCTTATTGAGGGCAAGGACAACTGCATAAAGCTCCTTGAATTGGGCTGAACCTTGAACCTCATGGGTAAGAGATAGATCTGGTTGATTTGGGTGAGGTTTTGAAGAAAAAAAGCACCATTGATGCACCTCGTCGGCCTCCGTCATTGAAGACGGTGGGGACCTGAGGGTCAGGACAAGACAGGAATAGACGAGGGGGGTGCCAATCTAACCTCGCAAAATGAACTCATCCACTTATAGGGCCCATAATGACAATCAACTTTTCCAATAAATCCTTCCATGGCCAATGCTACCCTGGTGTGGTTTCTTTGGAGCCATAAAAAAGTCATTAAGCCTGAAGGGGATGACCAGCATATGTGGGTCAGTCCCAAAAAGATGAGTTGAAAGCTCCCTGCCCTTAATGACACAATCAGCCAGTTGGTCATTTAAAGACTAAACACGGGGGGTTCCTCCCACTGAGAGGTGTACCCAATGAATAGGCTTTCTTTCCTGAGCTAGAAGAGCCGTGAGGAGGGTTTTACTTGGGAAAATATACAAAAATAGAGGTAGGTTAGGGTCAAATATCTTTAGGGAGGTGGAATTAATGGCTTGTTGGACCTTGGAAAGCACCTCCCGGTGAGTGGGGGATAGCTGGACAGAGGATTTTAGATTAAGGTCTTTCAAAAGGTCAAAGAGGGGTGTAAGTTCAGCTGTAGAGATGGGGAGCCAGGGCCTCATCCAATTAATCTCTCCGAGTAGTTGTTGGAGTTGGATGAGGGTGTAAGTGTCCCTAATATGTAATTGAGGTTTTAGAGGAGAAACAGAATCTATGGTGAGAATTGACCCAAGAATTTTAAAGGGGGGAATATTTTGGATTTTTTCGGGAGCCACTTGGAAATTATTTTGGGCAAGGAGGTGTAGACAGTTATTAAAAGCTTGTTGAAGGGTCTCCGGGCAGGGGGACCCCAGGAT
>PVKS010042268.1:0-15519 GCA_004027875.1 Aplodontia rufa
CTTTGTTGTGTACGTGGTGCTGGGGTTTGAACCCACATACTCACGCATGCCAGGCAAGTGCTGTAACCACTGAGCCACCACTCCAGCCCCTTGTGTGTCTATTCTTGCACCAATAATTATAGTTTAATTCAAGGATTAATTATGCTAAAATTGAAGCTCAAAGAAAGGGCAGACATATTGTATCTATCTCCCTCCAACCCTCTTATTATTTTGAGCAACAGAACATTACAGTGGAAGCAAGAATTCTTTAAAATAATGTGAACTCAGCAATACTTTGAATAAGAGCCATTACCAAGAGGTTCAAGATCAGGACAAACCATGCTGAGACTTCCCCTTTCTCTCTCCCAACCCTTGGAATATATATAAAACTTTAGGTGAATGGACTAAGTCAACATTTAGACTATTCTAAAAACATAAATTAATTTGTCCATCCTGCTACCAGGGCAGCTCTAGAATTCTACCAGATTTCCATACCATAAAAATCTGTCTTATTTCCCAACTTTTGTGGGGTGACGGGATGGAGGTCAGAAGAGAAGACCTTAGGACCAGTTTTCTGCACAACATTTACAAAAACCCTTGGCTATTTCAAATATTCTTAAATAAAGGCTGGACTCAATAACACAACAAGAAGTTTAACAATTTTTAAAGAGAAAAGTTCTAATCTATGAAATGGCCTTTAGTTTTTGATACATACTCTTTTGCAAAGGGAAGTCATATCAACAAATGATTAGACAAATGCTGAAGTGATGGATAGACCTCGTAGAGTTGGTAGAGGCAGGATGGCCTCAACTTGACTTCCTGTGTTGGAAGAATTGGTAGCAGCTTGGCATTCTTTCCACTTGCTTTGTTCAGAGCTGATACTGGGTAGGATATCTCCTTTCTAGGTTCTGCCTGGCTTTCTGTTGCTCACCTGGTCTTGAAATTCCCTGTGCATAAGCAGAGGGAATGAAGGAAACTCTTGATAAAGGAAGATCATTGCAGCATTCCAGAGAATGAGCAACCATACACGGTAGGGATGGAGGGAAAGACTTGCTGTCAATCAACAGAAACACCAAGAGGACAAGTCTTGTGTGGAAGGAACAGAAAGTAAAAATATCATTGGCTGAGATGATGACACAGCAATGCTGTACCCCTGATCCAAAATCCATCACCACATATCCCTCTGAAAAGCAACTTCACGACTAACACTCATCTCCATCTGCCTTTCTGTCCCACAGTACAATGCGGAAGGTTCTGCTTTATCTCAGGAGAGCACTCAGCTCTGTGACTCTATCAAACAACTTCTCACCCTTTCCACTCTGTTATCATTTTTTTTTTAAAGAGAGAGGGACAGTGAGAGAGAAAGAACAATTTTATTTAGTTTTTCATGTGGTCCTTGTTGCTCGAACACTTTGTTGTGTACGTGGTGCTGGGGTTCAAACCAGGGTCCTTGCGCGTGCCAGGCAGGCGCCTTAACCACTGAGTCACTGCTCCAGCCCCAATCTGTTATCCTTTCAAGAAGGCCAAAATAGATCCAGAATTTATTTGTTTTTAAAAATAAAGAAAATTTTAATACACTCTGAGCTGATTTTCTCATGTAAAAAGCTCAAAATTAGTTGTTGAGGCCAGACCAAGAATCATGACATTGCTAGCCAAATCAGGCTCAATGTTTGGGTTCCAATTAAAACAAGTCTTGGGATATTTTAAATGTATAGGGACAGACACCAGGTTAGGCCCAATTATTTATTTATTCTTGCCCTTTTTCCATTAAGGACTCCAGGCTACTCAAACATGTCTAGAAAACATCCTGTCTATATAATGACTATTCACTACCCTTTTCTGTCCCCTACTCGTCCAGGCAACTGCAGAAAACAACCACATTGTCCATTGTGCTGGCTGACATGAAGAAAGGACTACCCAGGGTTTTCTCCACTTCAAATGCACCCTGATTTTTCTATTTCACATGACTACCTCCAAAAGAGGCTACTCTATTTTCTTCTCTTACTTTATACAACTCAATTAATTCTCAATCTCTTCTCATCCTTCCAATTCTCTCCAAAAAATAAATGTCTATCTTCCAAGTTCATTGTCGTGTTCCCCTATATTTACCCAATACCCTTAGATAACCTCTCTCTGTAATCATTCACTGAAGTGAAAGAAGAGTAAAGAGGGAGGAGGAGGTGGAGAAGAAGAAGAAAGAAAAAAATGACATGAAGAAAGATAGTTGTAGGAAGAAAGATCTAAGTTTGGAAGAAAACTGAAATTCAATTTAATAAGTTAGTGACACCTAGATGCAGATAGAGCCTACTACAGATTCTCCACCGTCTTCATCCTTGTCCTTACCCCTTCAATTACATTCTAGATAACTGACCCATAGACTACTAGATTACTTTAGGAATGCTCAATTTTAATCTAGGGTAGTACATCCTTAGAAATCACTAAAGACTTAGCAAAAGAATTGTACGTTGATGGATTTAAATTTGGAGCATTAAAACTTGGTTCTGAAGAGGTTCTCACAAAACACAAAAGGACCCAAGAAAAAGACCTGAAAAATGCAAGACCTTGATGTTGACCAGCAATTCATTCAAGCTGATTTCATATAGAGCTGAAATAGAGAGCAAAGAGTTAAAGTTCATTATCCTGTAAAAAGCACAGGGAGGGATAATTTTAAAGAAGTATGTGAACAATTTCCTAGGTTTTGTAGAGCACAAAGCACTTGCCAGCTATGACCTGAGATGTCCTCACCAGGCTACTATTAAAGAAAGAGACCAAACTCTCCTGGGGAGAGAACACTTGGCTCTGGACACTTGCCAAATATTAGACACTTAGTCATTTTTACAGAATAAGAAACCAGACCAGGGCCAGTATTGGGTCTGGGAATAAGTGCACCTATCATGAATGTCCTGGAGCACAGCTGTCAGGCATCCATGAGGTTCTGAGGTTCCACTGCCTGGAGCCCTGAGTCCAATGCACCCTCCCCGTCTACCCAGGTGCAAGGTGTGTGACTCAGAACAAAGTTCACTTTCCCAGGGATGAGAAAGGAGAACTTACAAAGAAATTGCCTGTTACCTAGTTAGCCATTTAAAAAAAAATCTGAAAGAGCTGATGAGAAGAGATTGTTTTGGAGCTGAATACGTCCACTGAACCTAGGAAGTGGTTAAAAATAAAATTCTCCCCAAGTGTCCTGTCTACTTTCTACTGTCATACTCAGCTATATATGTCTTGCTTCTTTGCCTTTCTCACTTCCTCCACCTCTCTAATTTTTTATCCTAAACACTCACTCTTCTTTCTCATTTCTACCCAAGGGCCCTCTCTGTTCCCAACAGTCATGTTCATCCACCATGCACGCTCATTACCATTTCCAGAACCTTTGCTCATGATGATGTGCTTTCCCTCTTGGAATATCCCCCTCCTCTTATCTCTTGCTTATTCCCTTCCCTTTATTTGAAGTTTTAAGACTAAACTTTCATCTCCCTTTCACATTGTTCATGTCCCAATTCCCACTTATTTCTTCTCTGAAATCCTGTTGGGTTCAGAGTTCATTCCATACAGCTTAGTGCATCATTGTTCCCTAATGCTGTTGCCAGCCAGGATGATGGAGGGTGCCAGGTCTGATGGAGTCAAAACTGAGCCAAGAACTGTGGAGTCTTGTTCTTCATATTCATGGGAAGGAGGGAGAGCCCAGACTCCACACAACAGGTAAAGGGCAGCAGCAACTTTGGAACATAACACAATTAGTCAAACAGAGCTACTCTTTTGAAAATGCACCACTGCCAAGTTACCTCACCAAAGTGATGTTATAGCTATCTCTTATTTATCAGCAGGCAGATTATTTATCACGATTTACTTAATCTTCCATTTGGCTTTCTCCTGCCATAAGCAATGCTTCTTGGCTGCTGCCCACCAACCAGCCAACTAGTACCTGCCCAGAGGATGCAAGTTAATTTGATCGTATATCACACAAAGCAAATCTCACTGTGAAGGAAGGTGTGTGGGGGAAAGAGATTCATCAATTACTCTCACACAAAAAATAAAAGGTTTTGGGGCTGGAGTGGTGGCTCAGGTGTTACAGTGCTTGCTGGCATGCATGAGAACATGGGTGGGAACCCCAGCACTATATACACAACTAAGTGTAGGAGCAATGAAAGTCATGTGAAAAACTAAATAAAAGAATTCTTTCTCTTTTCTCTCTCACTGTTCCTCTCTCCTAAAAAGTAAAGAGTTTTGCACCATTCTGGGTTATATTAATTACATGGTGATTCTTATGGAGCACTTATCAACATGGCTAACAGCTGAACACAAGGACTTCTCCAAGTTAGGGTAGATTTGCAAACCATACTCATTTTGACTCTTAATGATGTTGGGCCTTAGAATAGCTCATACAGGGTGTGTGCATTCCTACCAAATAAGGGGGAAAGGGGCTTAAGAAAGATTTCAGATGCCACATATGGAGGTAAGGAGTTCAGATAACTTGGCAAACATCCCTAGATTGAGATGGGATTCCGATAACTCATTGAAGGGGAAAGAACCTAACAAAAGTACAAAATGGGAAAAGAATAGTAGGAAGGCACTATGACCAAGAGGGGGAAGGGGATGAAACAAGTAGAAACTTCCTGATATTAAATAAGGGGAAGCAGCAACTGTACAGCTAATTAAAGAGTAGAGCCATCTGCCAAAGCAAGTCATTTTGGAAGCTTCCAGAAGTGGTGTGATGTGGCAACTAAACCTTGTATGGGAATCCAGCACACAGTCTCAGTGGTATCAACTGAGGAGAACAAAGGGAAGAGAAGAAAGTACTAAATTTAAGCAGCCATAGGCCAGATTTAATTCAGAGATTCAAAATTCATAGTCATATAACCACTGCTAGTCATTTACAATTTAGTCTGAATGAAGAATCAATAGTTTATAATGATGGGGGAGGCTGCCATATATTGTCTAGAGCAAAAGTGTGTACCGCTGCTTTGTCTTTGGGAGAAATACATTATCTGGGGTTCTCCTCCTCTGGAGCTGGGCTCCTTCTCCTTTGAATGTGTACTTCTTACTTTACTGCCAAAAGATGTCTCTCTCTTAAGATAGTCTGAATTGCATTCCTCCTTGAATATGTACCTACTTTCCTAAATAAATGTGTCTCTTGAAAAAAAAAAACTATTGGACCATGAACAGAACAAAGTGGTGGGGAGTGAATAGACTATGGCCAGTCTGGAGCATGGACTTGGGAATTAGGAATTCTGTTCTATCACTTCTGAGTTATGCAAAATTGTGCAAGTTATTTTACTTCTTTCCATTTATTCATCTGTGAAATGAGTTAGTATCTAAGAAATTAGGTTATCAGAAAGCTCAAATAAGATACAGCAATTAGCATGACATCCAGTGGGGTTAAACATTCAATAAGTTCTAGCTTAGGTTTTTTAATTCCAGGATTCCAGTGCATCTCTGAGTATGGGAGTGACATGGCATTTCAGGAGATGAGTTTGGAAAACTGGGACATGGTGGGAATTAAGGTCCTAAATCAAGGTTGTAGTGACCAGAACCAGGGGTGAAAGGGGATGAGAGAGCATTCAGGAAGAACTAACACTATGCAGTAGCTAGCTGGATGTGGGGAAGTGGGAATAAATTCAAGGCTGTGGGCCTGACAGTTTCGAGAAGATGGCCACATCAGGAATGGAAGCAGTGGCGTCCGTCTGAGGAAGGTGCAGGAGTGGAGGGAAGGATGGACTTGGGTTTGGCCATGCTGAACTCCAGGTATCACCTGGCAAAGAGGAGTTGCTGACCATTATGGGGAGAGGAGGGGGATTCACGGGGGGGGGTCACTGGTGCCAAGGACAACACTGCATGGCTTCCATTTTAATCCCTGGGATGGCCATGTGGGTTCCTTCTTGTGAAAGGAAGACAGCTTGGCTCTCCCTTCTCTGAGGGAATTCTCTCAGCTTGCTGCTGACCGCTCAGCCCGTCCCTCCCTAGCTTGGATAAGGCAGAGAAGTGGGTCACTACGGTTCAGCCTCCAGCCTCTCATTTGGGTGACCCACCCAAGTGCCACCTATCCAGTAGGACTCAGTCCTGGTGACCGTGTACATAGCCCTGGTGAAGCCATTTCCTGCCCGACTCCTGGTTGTCCTTGCACTAGTGATTCATTGCATTCTGGCTTTAGTCTTTGATACTGAAAATCTCCTCAGAGTATAAATTGTGCTTTTTCTCAAGCAGACAGCATATTCAGATGTATTTCTTCAGATAGTAAATCTTGCAATCATTCAAAATTATTACCAGAGGTTTGAACTAACCACAGGATATAAACAGAAAGCTGCTTCTTACAATTTTCCTTGCTTGCAAGGAAATCTTATTTGATGATATTTTCATATTCTTCTCCCCTTATTTGTAGAGATCTAGTGCAAGAAAAAATGGGTTGCTGGTTGAGGGTCTGAATGCAGGCTGTGGTAACCACCCACAGGCGATTCTGGCACATGTGGTCTTGGGTCATGCCTGCAGGACCCTGTATTAGGTAAAGGAAGTCGTGTTCAGGTGGGTAAGGTGGTGAGCTCACAGGAGATCTGGGGCAGATGAGCTAGCACGGGCCTGTGCCAGCAGCCATGCCAAGGGATGAGACAATTTATTCAGCAGCGCTCCACAGAAGTTGGAACACCTAAACTACCATCATGCTACCAGACTGACTAATGTTCACACAAGTTAAATTGGCAGGCTAGATTTTACTTGTTTTAAGCATATGGAAGGACTGACTTTATTTAGAGTGCCTTTCCGAAGGGAAACTCCCTAGTTACCAGGGTGTTTCTTGTTCATGTTAATGTAGCTTTGGAAATGCTTTTTTCCCCCCCTTGCCCATCATGGCCTGTTCTGTCTGGACTATGACTCACCTTAAATCCCATATATTAAAATTTCTGGTCACTGTTTTCATTGTTCCACAAGCACTGAATTGGGAAGGGAAGTTTCCACAGGAGGGTACTTATTGCCAAACCATGTGGAAGGTCATACCTGATTTTTGGATTCCTAGCAGCCTAGATAGTGTGGTCCCCCAGGACTCTGTATCTCTGAGTCCATGCCCACATCTGTGTTCCCCCACATATAAGCCAGTGCCAGGCATCCTCAGGCATGTGGAGGGATCTGAGCTGGCTTTAATGGGGATGCTTCTCTGAGACTGGAGGTTCACCCACCCTTGGAGCTTCATCTCCATACACAGGCCCTCTGCTGACCAACAAAAATAGACATCCTTACACCCTGCGTCTGGGGAGAGGGATGTATGGGACTCCCAAGTAGCCTTCAACTTTGGGAGGGCTGGACTTGCTAAACCTAGTGGGCAACTCAAGAAAGTTGTGGCACAAATTCCTGGAGTACCAGCGAGAGTAACAACTGGGTCTTTAGTCTAAGACTAAAGTTCCTCGGCTGAGAAGTAGACAAACCTGGGTGGCGCCACTTTCTTCCCAAGCATGAGATTCCCACTGTCGGAATCCTAGCCAATTCTTCATGTCAGACTGACAGTTCTGGAAGCAGCCTGAGGGAGGTGACCATGCGGTATTTTCTTAGATGAGAAGTTACTGGACACTTACTGGGTCTCTGGATTGGAAAAGACCTTGCAAAGGGGCATCTGCAGAAAATCCAGGCTGCCGGGCACAGGGGCCCACAAAGCAGTCCCAGACACCTGGCAAGCAGCCTGCGGGATCTTAACCAGGGCTGCCAATCCTGACTTCATGCTGGACTCACCCACAGCCAGCCCCATCTGCCTAGTCTGTCACTGTTGTGGGTGTGGGGTCTGGTACTGGAGTTTTTAAAAGCTCCCAGGTAGAAGCACTCAATTAAAACATGGCTTTAGGGCAGGACATACTCAGATGGTGAGGAAGACAGGCTGGTGGAAAGTTAGAGAAGAGGAGAGGAGAGATTTGGAAAAATGAGGGCCCTGGGTGTTTGGGGAGTGAGAAGCCAGGTGCAACCTTTCAAGGTGAGTGTGGAACACCAAGTGCGGCTCGGAGCGGAGGGGCAAGGCGATGGCGCTTTCGTGTAGGCATTACTGTTGAACCATGGGGGTACGGGGCGGCATCTGAAAGCCCCTCCTCTGGGAGGCGTTGAGTCCTGTTCTCAGAGTCTTTGCAGCTCTGCTTCCAAGCTTTTTCCAGTTCCCTGAGACACAGCAGCTGATTCCCACTGCAACCCCCGCCCCCGGCCTCCTGAGTCCTACCCTTAACTGAACTGCACAGAGCTGTGCTTCTACCTCTGAGCCTATGGGTCCTACTTAAAATCCTGCTCCCTGGGGATCCTGCTTTTGCTCCTTCCTTGTCAGATCGCCTCTGTTAGGACACGTTGGATCTGGCTTTGAGTGGCGGGATGAAATGCGGGATCCCCATGAGAAGGGCCCTTCGGGCTTCAGTGGACAGCGTAGGGCATGCTGGCTGCTCCCCACTTGGCCTTGGTACTTGGTGAAGTTTTACCCTTCAGGCCACAGCCTCGCTTTCATTTAGCATTTTACTGGTTACAGTCGCCGCCGGCTTCCTTGGCAGACAACTCCAGACATGAATCAGCCCTGCATAACTGAGCTCCCCCTGTTCTCTGTGTTTTCTGCTTCCCAGCCTGTCCACTCTGGTTACTTTCTGTACCCTTTTGTGATGTCCAAGACCCAAAAGCTCTCAGTTATTTGCCCCAAGTCACAACCTTCATTCCATCTTTGCTGAGTGTTTTCGAATTTCGCACAGTTTCCTAGTAAGATTTAGCATTTCTTCTCCCATTTGCTGTATTTTCTACTGTTGTCGTTAAGCCTCAGCCTGGAACAGAACAGCCCTCTTTTCCTCTTGTGGGCCAATTCTGTGTGTCTTGGATATTTACAAGGTGTACTACTGTGCGCTCGTGTTGAGTACCTTTGTGACTTCACTGTGTGTTCCAGTACAACTAAATGGCAGTTGTGTGACTGCTGAGAGGAAATTCTTGTCATAGAAGGTGCTGGATGTGGATGCAGTGGACAGTCGGGCTTGGAAGAGCCACTTGTTCCGCGAGGCTCAGACGTGCCAAACACTCCTGCTCTGACAGCCAGGGGCACAGGTCTGTTCCTCTGATCACGTATGGAAGGACCTATCTAACTGGGCCCTGGTAGACTCTGCATAGCACATTGTATTCATCATTTAGCAAGTCAAGTCACACTTGGTCTCACTGGGCTGGGAAACAACATGGTGCCCATCCTGATGGGCCTGAGCTATGCGAAATGGGAGACAGGTAAAGAAGAGCTGTGCTGGCATACCTGAGGTGTGGTTACCCCAGACTAAGGGATCTTACAGGCAGGAAAATATTTTTGCTACTCTTGTTGGTGTTTATTGGACCAGGAATCATTGCTTTGGTCCTTTGGCTATTACAGGCAGTGGTTGTTATTTATTTATTTTGTAATTAATGGTGCTTTCATTCTTGGAGTTTTGGTTTTATGTTGTCTTCCTTGTGTTGTTGATTCCTTTCACAGTGTAGGAAGAAACAGAAAATGAGTTTTCATCATCCTACAGGAGACTGGATTTAAAGGCAGGGATGCTGTACTTTCACAAGGACTAGGAGCAACTATGTGCCAAGTATCCCAGGGTGGGGGGCACCCAAGTTCTGCTGAGCCTGGGGGAACCAATCTTTGCCTCCAAAGGTTTTCCTTCCAGAGCAACGATGGGCTACAACTTTGGAGATTTAGTAAGGGAAAATAATTCCCTCATAAAAAAGGGAAATGTGGTACCTTTTCAGGGCAGCCTTATAAAAGTAGGCAACTCCTTTATGAAGATAGCAAAGCAAATGTTGTCAGCACAACTGAAGTTGGCCCTGAGGGTGCAGCTCCTGCCTCCCTAGTCCTTGCCTTTCGGGTACCTTCTCAGGGAGTCTCTTTAACAAAGTGTGGGATCCTTTTAGGAATCCAGGGCTCAAAGATGATGCATGGATCTCTGAACTCGGCTGAGCTGACAGGTTTCAGACATCAGGAGTGTGCTGCTTACCAGCGTCAGCTGCTCGTGAACACACGAGGGGAAGCAGTCCAGGCTTATCTAGTCCATGGGAAAGGAGAATGGCCTCTGGGCCTGCAAATCCACTGAACAGACATTTGAAGGGCAGAAAACTCAGAGAAAACAAGAACAAGGCCCTTGGGAGAGTATGATGTTGGCCGATCATGCAACCTGTTTCCAAATTTCTGCCCACTTAGCTCTGGGAGCTTGACCTCTGTGAGGACCAGAGAGCATGTGCCCTGGAGCTGAGAGACTTTGGGTAAATTTTTTTTTTTTAAAGCAAGCAGCATTTGAACCTGTACAGTAATAATGAAGAATAAAAATTCCATAAATGTTCCCTAGTGGCAGGGCTGGGGAGCCTTCCCCAAATGGCATGTAACATGCTCAGAAGATGATTAAAGAACAGATCTTTCTAGAACATACTGATAATCAGATGTAAACTTTGGCTCATCAGAGACTCAAGTCCTAATAATTGAAGGATATAAGGAAAACAATGTCATAATCACTGTCAACTTTAATATCCATCCCTATAGTTAGAACATCATCTTCTACCACTGCCTAGTGAAGTTATTGTTTAAAACTCTTATGGAAAATGGTATAAAAGTGGAGGATGGTTCAAAATAATACCAACTAAAGCGAATTTCAGGGGCTGGAGTGGTGTCTCAGTGGTTACGGTGCTTGCCTGGCATGTGTGAGGACCTGGGTTCGAACCCCAGCACACATATACAACCAAGTGTTAGAGCAATGAAAAACTAAATAAAATTGATTTTCTCTGTCTCTCACTGTCCCTCTCAGAGAGAGAGAATCAATTTTCATTGAGTTTTTCACATGACTTTCATTGCTTTGACACTTAGTTGAGTACGTGGGTGCTGGGGGTTTGAACTCGTGTACTTGCGCATGCCGGGCAAGCGCTGTAACCGCTGAGCCACCGCTCCAGCCCCACCCTTCTCTCTCTTCATAAAAACAAACAAGCAAACATACAAGTTTCAGGTAAAACATGGAATGGATGAGTTTATTCAGGCCCACTAGGAACTAATGAATGCTGTGCTAGGAGACGTGAGGTGATGGGGTTGGATTCCTACCTGGAATTTACAAGCTCTAGGAAGTGCAGACAGACAAGTCTGCAAGCGATCATAATATGGATGGAGTGTGACTGGCCCTACAATATAAATGTAAGTATAACAAATATTCCTACTGGGCTGGATCAGTGGCTCAGTGGTATCACACTTGCCTGGCATGCGTGAGGACGTGGGTTGGAGCCCCAGCACCACTTACACAACAAAGTGTCAGAGCAACAAAAGCCAAGAGAGACTGAATAAAAATAATTCTCTCTTTCTTTCACTGTCCCTCTCCCTTAAAAAAAAAAAAGAAGAATATTCCTACTGAGTAGGTCAGAACTGAGTTTATGGAAAAGAAAAGGCTCTCAAAACTTAAAGATGATGGTAGCCAGATGCAGGAGCACGCGCATCTGTGATCTCTGAGAAGCAGGAGGTTGAGGCAGGAGGATCACACATTTAAGGCCAGTCTTAGTAACTTAGACCCTGTCTCAAAATAACAAAACGGACTGGGAATGTGCCTCATGGTTAAGCATCCCTGGGTTCAATCACCAATACCAAAAGGAAAAAAAAAAAAAGTTAAGGGTGGTGTGGGTGTGGGTAGTTAATGACATTCCAGGCAAGCAGATCAGTAAGATGTGACAAGGCTTCAGGTGTCATGTGTGATAGATATAATAATGCTTTATTTTGGCATTAGGCTTTATATCCTGCCGAGAAATTATATATTCGTTACTACACTTTGATTTTCCTGACAATCTTGCAAGCTGAACAAGTCATTTACAGATAGAGCAATTGAGTTTCAGCAAGGTCAGGTGTCTTGCAAAAGGCCACACAGACTGTGCGTGATGTGGCCAGGACATGAGTCCAGGTTTTCTGAGGCCAAACCCAGAACTTTCTCTACACTGCTGTGGTGCTTCTCTGCATAGTCCAGTATGGCTGTGATGTTTTGTCTTGCTCTGTTTTTTTTGCGGGTGAGGCGTTTGGTTGTTTGGAGAAGGAAACAGAGTCTGGAGAACTAGAGGCTAGACTAGATGGCAGAGGTTTTCAAGGTCAAGCCAAGGAGTTTAGTTATGTCTACAAGTTATCGGGATGGAGCAACAAGAACAAATGCACTAACATATTTTTGGAGAAAAGGTCACATAATTGTGGGAATCATAGCCAGGGGTCATGGTTTATCATTCACATTTTGGTAAAATGTTTCACAGGTGTTAATTGGTTCTGGGTAGGTAGTTTGAACTTGCAATTCCAGATAAGTGAGAAGCATCCTCCTTCTACAGAATGTTGGGCGGATTTTCCCTCTACCAGATGGCTTGAGTCTTACCCACAACTCAGAATTTAAGAAAACCAGTGACTTCAAGCTCTTTCTTTAATTGGATTTTAATGTCTTCAATTAATGTTTAATGTGAAAATCATTATTTGAAAATATATTTTGTGTTTTGTCTTGCAAAACTTTAAAAGCCAATGTAAACACTTAGTGAACACTTATATTAGTGAGCATGCTTTCTCTCTGGCATTAGATATGTGTTAGGTTTACATCTTCATCTTGAGAAAAACTTTATAACCACAAGGAAGGAGATAAAGGTTCTAAAGGAAGACACTTACTCAACTATAAAATCCAGAATGAATAAGTTCCCAGCTCCAAGTATTCTCCTGGCTTAATTTCTTGCTATGTCGATTATAACTTCCAGCCACAGTGAACTTCCTGTGGCTCCTTAAATCCTCTTTGCACATGCCAGTCCTTCTAGAACATTCTTCCCATTTCTCCCCACCCACTCTGCCTGGTTCATGTCTAGATATCCTTCAGTTCTCAACTTAGTTACCTTTTTGTTTGATAAACTTCCTGTGACTCTTCCTTATCCCTTCCACTCCTGAGTGGGGGCCTCCTTTCTGGTTCTCAGGTGGTTCTTTACACTCTTGGCCTAGCATTTTTACAGTGCATTGTAATTGTCTGCACACTCCATTAGATCAGTGCTGGTAAGGATCAGCTGGTTTGTTCTCTCTAGGTCTTTTCTGTGTCCCACTGTCCAACATTGAGTGGGGAATCAACAAACTGATGAGTGTTTGAGTGAAACAGGACACACAGTTAATCAAAATCTCTATATTCACCTTTCCCAAATGCTAATTTGATTAACTGTGACCTATTTAAAA
Source organism: Aplodontia rufa (assembly GCA_004027875.1). Lineage (NCBI taxonomy): Eukaryota > Metazoa > Chordata > Mammalia > Rodentia > Aplodontiidae > Aplodontia > Aplodontia rufa. The sequence continues at coordinate 13,142 of PVKS010042268.1, forward strand.
ATTTGTCCTCAGCTGTAAGTAGGTCAATGTTTGGGTATGCCCTTCCTAGTTTCCTGACTTAGCTAATCAAACTATGGTAATAAGATGGCCAGAGTTATAAGTCTATATTTTCACCTTATTCTAACATAGATTATGTTAAAACCCATTTAAAGAAAGCAGCAATCCTATTTAAAATTTTAGTTCAATCCCAGGAGACAAAAGATAGTGACTGGCTCTCTACCAAAATACCATGTTATTAGTTAATTTATAAGATTAAGAAACTGGGGAGACAATCAGCAATCTAGCATACCCTTTACCTCCCTGAGAATCCAAATAATACTTATGCAATCATTTAATTCTGGAAAATTCACAATCTAAGCATTTATATCTCTTGCAGGGGTGAAATATAGAAGAATCAGGAGACTGGGTTGTGGGCATTGTGGGGCTAATTCTGGTTTAAGAACATGCATATCATATTGTTATTTTATATGCATTTATAATTGTAAAATAACTTCTTAACAAAAAGTTAAAAAAAGATTAAGAAATTGGAGATTAGTCATCAGACTTTTGTGGGGAGAAACCAGAGTCAAGTTTGCGGTAACTGGTTAATAGTGCAGAAGAGCGAGTCTGTGTTGATGAGCAGTAACTTACGTTGAAAACGATGGATTAAAAGAAGAAATTAGCAAAGCATTAAACCCCAGTTACAAAAGGACATTAAGTACACTTATATGCAGTTTTAAGCGAAGACCATCAACTTGCAATCAGCAAATTGCTGATTCCATAATGTAGAGGGACAACTCTCACTAAGGAATAGAACTTTGCAAGAGGCTGGGCTCCAAGAGCACGTGAACAGATTCCCGTCTTCTTTTCCTGGTAATAATTGCACATTCTTAAATTATCATGTAGCCAACGAACTTTAGACTTAGAAGGGCCCTAAGATCCTTTCTGCCCATGCATTTTAAAGATGATGCCTGAGGGGTTATATATTTGCTAATCTCATTCCTAGATAATGGCAGAAAAGGAACTAGAACTACATGAATTCATCTCCTTGCCCTTGATTAATAACTCAGCAAACACTTTCTCGGTTTTCCATCAGTTGGCCACGCTCTAAACATTGTGGAGCAGGAGATTGGAAAGGTGCTGAGACAAGCCATTGCACACCCACAGCTACATTTGCTAAGCAGATGGTCAGCAGACAGTTTTGATGTGGGAATATTTACAATTTGAATGAATGAAACATGGACAAATAAGATAAGACTGGCTCTAGGCAAGTAATTTCCCTAGTTCCCCCCAGCCTTGGCTTGGAAAACTGCAATTCCTGCACTGGAATTCAGGAACATCACAAACAGTACTGGGTAGGTCTCCCCATGTGACAGCCCACACATGGAGGCTTGTCATGGTCCCAGGTGAGGGTTCACCCACTGCCTATGGTTGAAACAGAAAAACAAAGAAAAAAATTTCCTCCCAAAACACACACATAAGCAAAAACCTATCTTCCTGTGTTCTCTGCCAAGAGAGTTGGAGCAGGGGAGGTGAGTTTGGGACGCTGACTCATTCACAAGACAAACTCAGTCTGTGGAGGTTAGGAGGGTGATTATCAAGCAAACAAAAGCCTGGTTTTTGGAAAGGGGCGCGGGAGAAAACCCAGATGCCATTCCTGGGATCTCACTCCACGATGGGGTGAGACAAAGGCTCACTCTCTAAGGTAGAGTACTGAACATGCCAATAGGCACAGCTTCCAAGGCAGCTCCAGAGGCCACTGCTAGATGCCAGCTCCTCCCCCTGGCAGACATGCGGATGTGGGTTCCCAGTCAGCTCTCCTGGGAACTGGAGGAACATTTTAGTAGGGAAGAGAGCCTGATAGCACAGCTGAGTTTCACAACAGTAAATGACAGTATGACCGGTCAGGAGCGTGCACCCTCATTCCCAAAAGTCACTGCCCTCATGGTATCACTTTTCTGGCAGGCCCTGGGTCTCAGGAAATCTCTGACATATCTTTCAATGACTTATTCCTTTCCTGTGTGTGTTTTAACTGTAAACTGACAAATTATAGTTGTATATGTTTATGGGGTACAAGATGACATTATGATTTATGAGTGCAATGTTGGAATAATCAAGCCAAGCCAATGAACATATCTATCACCCCAATACTATTTTTCGTGGTGAGAACATTTGAAATTAAGTTTCTTAGTGATGCAAAATGTACAATACATTCTTATTAGATGTATTCACCACATTGTATAATATACTCACAGTGAAAAACAAACTTACTCTTTCTAATTGAGGCTTATATTCTTTAACCATTGTCTCCCATTCCACAGCACCCCACACCCAGCTAGTAACTACCATTTAATCCTCTTCTTCTTTGAGTTCAATTGTATTTGATTCCATGTATAGAT